>NWBR01000124.1:30359-57014 GCA_002914575.1 Entamoeba moshkovskii
GAATACCATATTGTTGTTTTGATGGATGTGATAATTTGGAAACAATAGAAATACCAAATGATATTTTATTTGATGATCATTGTTTCTGTAATTGTTTAAAATTGAAATATAATTCTTTAATACCATTTCAATTTATTAATGATGTGGAAAAATCAAGAATAAAACAATAATTGAATTACTTTATTTTGCATTTTTTTAAATGAATAAATAAGAAATTGTTTAAGTATCAAAGTTTCGATGAAAGATTTTTATACTGTACAACTCTTCAATTTTTTTCAATTCAATGTGATTTCAACGTTTCTTGTTAAAATAGTAATAGAAACGTCTATTGTATTATTAACAATTTTTAACCCAACAATTTGAAAGAGAAAGAGAAAGAGATTTAGTCGACACAAAAACAAATTAAAGTAATCTAATTTGTTATAATGGAGGTAGTTTATTTGAAACTTAAGTTGATTTAAAACTTGTGTTTGTTTCCTTATAAATATGAATTAATTGTTGTAAAACAAATACTGTTATAAAAAAGAAATCATATAATTTTGTAATAATAAATGATGAAAGTTAAAATTTTTTATAAAAAAAATCAACTTAATCATTCTAATGTTATTCAACAATAAAAATACTGTTTGATTTCCATTCGCAAAATTGGGATAAAGATTGATAAAGAATTAGTTTATTAACTTCAATTTCCTTTGAATTAGTAACTCTTGCATTTCCATTAATTTGAAGTGTATTTAATTTCGTTGGTAATTTAATTTCTTTTTCTCTTGTTTCAATACAATAAATTCGTATTTCTTTCAAATGAGTAATTTGACTCAAATCAACGTCTTTTGTTAAATCTAAATCTAAATTAGTAATTGATGAAGGTAATGTCAATCCATCAACACAATTAATTCTTAAAAATTCTAATTCTTTCAAATTGTTAAACATTTTTTGAATTTGCTGAGAATCATTACTCAACTTGAAATTAATTGTTAATTTTTTTAATTCAGTTAATTTAGAAATTTCCTCCATTTGTTTTATATTTACACATTCATGAAATGTCAACTCTTTAATTTTATTTGGAAATTTAAATGGTATTTTAGAGTGATTGAAATTTTCAAATATTATTTTAGTACTATTCTTGAAGTGAGTAAACAAATCTAAATTTTGACAAGATTCGTTGTAGCTAATTTGAAATTTAACTTCTTTTATGTTAATAAAACAATCATTGTTTTTTTCTAATAATTCATTATAATTAAAGAACGGTCCAAATGATAAGAAAGTAACACTCAAGGGAATACAATCCACTTTCATAATACCTTCTATTTTTTGCAAATGATTTAACCCTTCTATTTGAATTTTTTGTTTATTTTTCTTCGTAAATGCTGTCTTAATTTCTTGTAATAATTCGCAACTTCTTAAATCACAATCATTTTCAATATTACATTTTAAAAATAATGAAATTTGATATATTTTATTAATATCAATATTATTTGTTATGTTTATTATACCATATGGATCTAAAGTATTTTCAAAATCAAGTCCATCTATTGGGAAATTTGAATAAACATTTGCAAATGATTTTAATTCTAAATATCTTTCTTTTGAAATTTTTCCTTTTATCACAATAATTTTATTTTTTATATTTTTATATTCTCGCAATAAATTCAAAGCTTCATCATCTGGGACTTGAAGTATCATTTGTTGTAATGTACTTTGGTTATCTTTAAGGAATTTACTTAAATTCCCTTTTTCAAAATAATAACGAATTTTGACTTTTTTAACATTTGGAAATTCATTTAATTGAATATTTTCAAGTGAAAAACAATTAATATCCAATTGTATTATTTTATCTTTAATTTCTGGTGATAAATCCATTTTACGTGTTCTGTAATAACTCAATTGAATTTGTTTAACTTTATCAAACATTTCTAAATTATTTCTAACATCATGATATCCACATTTAATTGTTTCAACATTTGGAAATATTTCAAATAAATTTTTAACAATAACATTACTCATTTCGTTTTCTTTTATTTTTCTAGTTTCATAATATCTTATTATTTTGGTAGCGTCTTGACATTTCTTATTAACTTGTATTATTTTAATTATCGTTTCAATTGTTTTTACGTATAATATAACATTTGCTAAATAAACTGCTTCCAATTGTTTCATTTTATTGCTTTTTAAGTTTATTTAAGTTTCCTTTTTTATTTTTTTTCGAAATATGTTAAGCAAATAATAAATATTTACGAAAAAATAAATTCATTTTCATTTTGTTCAGTTATAAATTTGGTGATTTTGTGGAAATTTTATTTTTTTTTTGTAAAGGTGTGTATGAGAAACTTTCTTTATATTTCATGCAAACATCAACATTTCCAGTTATTAATTCCAATTGTTTACAATTCATAAATGAATTATATCCAATTTCAATAACACTCATTGGTATATTAATTTCTTTCAATTTAATACATTTACAAAAGCAACAAATGCCAATTCGTGTGAGAGAAGAAGGAAATTCAATTCTTGTTAAATTTTTGCATTCATAAAAACAATGATTTGGTATTTCTTTAATTGATTTAGGAATCAAAATATAATCAAGTGATGAACAATTGTAAAATGCATTATTTCCAAAACAAGTAATAGAATCAGGTAATTCAATATGTGTTAATTCTGAACATTCACTAAATGAAGAATTAAGACAACTTAATGAAGATGGAATTATCACCCTTTAAATTGGATTATTTGAAAACGCATAATATCCAATATATGTTACTTCATTATTTAATGTGATTTTATTAATTCCTCTATTTTTAAAAGAATAACTTCCAATATGATGAAGTTGTGATATAATTGTTGTTGGAATTGTTAGGTCAATACGTTCGTAAAAACAATTATCACCAATTTTAGTTAAAGATGAAGGTATGTTGATTTTAGTTAAATTTGAACATCCACAGAAAATACCATCAGTTAACTCCATCATATTATTTGGTAATTCTACTTCTTTTAATTCATGATTGTAACTAAATGCTTCTTTTCCACAATGAATAACATTACTTGGAATTGTTATTGATGTTAATTTACAATGTCTAAAACAATTATTGCCAATTCTTGTAATTGATGATGGTATTGTTATTTTTGAAAATCCATTTGCATTAAATAATTCATTATCCAAATAGACAACAAATGGTGAATATTCTATTGTTTTTAATTCTTTACAACCATTGAAATGAATTTTTATTTAAAGAAGTTAAAACACTTGGTAATGTTATTGATAGCAATTCATGACTATTTGAAAATGCATTTTCACCAATCTTAGTTAATCTTGATGATATTGTAAATGATGTTAATAATTCACAATAAAAAAAACAATAATTGCCAATTTCAACTATTGAATCTGGTATCTTGATTTCTTTAATATTTGAAAATTGAAATGTCTTATCATCCAATTTACTAACAACAAATGGTATTTCATCTCCATATTTCTTTCTATCGTCTTGACTGTAAATAATTCTTCTGAATTTGATATTTTGATATTTGTATTTCATTTTTAAATAATCACCATATGATAATTGATAATCAACATAATAACCACCAATATCACCATCCGAAAATATCTCATCATTTTCATCAAATAACCATTGAGTTTGTAAATTAATAAAATACTTTCTTGAATTGTGATTAATTTTGAATGGATTGAAATGTAATTTATCAATATTTTCTTTGAATTTCGAATTAACTAATGTGATATTAATCATATCGGAAATACTTTTAAAATATTTTGAACATATTAACATCGAATATGAATCTACTTGTCTTCTCGTTGTATGAATTAATTTCTTTTTTCAGTTTTTTTGTTTTTTTTAAGAGAAACTGAAATTCACAAAGTTAAGTTTCAAAAAAATGGAAAAACTGCATATTTCAACAAAAATTCGAGAAATGGAAGTTGTTTTATCGAAAGTAACCAAAACAATAGACAAAACAATGGGTGTATGTGGAAATTATTTAGAATATTTGGAAAATGCGAGGTTTGAAAAAGAAGAACTGATCGAAAGTTTAGAAGATTCAAGTAAAAGGGAAGAAAGGAATTTGCAAAAATTAAATGAAATTATTGTGAAAAGAAAAAATGTAATGAATGATGGGATGGATTTTATCAAAATGATGGAAGATGCAAAAAATAAAATTGAAAAGGTGTTAAAAATTTGCGAAAATGAAGAAAATTTGTTGGCAAAAACAAAGAATGAATTAATTGATTCAATTATTGAGTTGGAAGAAAGAAAAACAAAAAAAGAAATTGAATTAAATCCAAGCCAAATAAAAGTATTAAAACAAGCATTCAAAAATAAAAAGAATGATTTGAATGATCAAAGAATGATTTTGGGTGAAGTGAAAAAGAAAGAAAAAGTAAAAAGAAGGGATGGAGATGAAAGAAAAAAACAAGAAGACGTCCGAAAAAAAAGTTACAAATTATTGCAAGTTGAAGAAATTCAACAAATAGAGGAATGGACACAAATGAAAATTGGAAATATTATATTTGATTCAGATATTGATAATTGGAAAGAAGGATCGTCAGTTTGTTTTCAAAAAATAAAGAATAAAAGAAATTTATTATTTTTGATTGAAGATGTTGATGGAAATAAATTTGGGGGATATGTTAATTCTAAAATCGATAAATATTGCCCTAAAAACGATCCAGCTTGGATAACTGATCCAAAGGCATTTGTATTTTCATTAAAATCAAACGGAAGATTGGATGGGATGATGAAGTTCGACATTACAGATCCAAATTTCGCCTTTTGGCCGAATGATAAACCCAAAGACCATTGTTTGTTTGTGTTTGGAGGTGTGTCATGGTCCTATGACATATATTTATACAATGAAAACAATAAAAATGAGTCAACATGCGAACAATCAACATTTGAATACAAAGGAATTTCAAATGCGTTATGTGGAAAAAAGTGTTTCACACCCAAAACTATATTAATTATACAGCTTTTGTAATTATTTCAAATTCAATTCTATAATTTGTTTTTTTAAAAACATAAACATTGTGTGTTATTTCTGTTAGGTTAAAAGGAAAGAAAATGTGTGGTTCTTCTGTCCACAATAATTGGATGTAATGTGGCTATGAAATACCAATCGTTTATGAACAAATTAAGTTTAAACCAACTATTTCATAACATCCTCATTGAATTTAAAAAAAAACAATTTTTTAGAACACAATTAAATGAAAAGTTAATATTTAACTTTAAATAACTTCAACAAAGTTTTCTGGAACAAATCCTGAATGTCCTTGGTTGTTTGTGGCAAACCACCATCCAGATGAATGCTTTTCAGTAACAATCAATGTCTCTCCTTCGGTAATAGTTAATTCACTTTCTGCTTCAGCATTATAATCATACAATGCTTTAACTTGGACATGACATTTTTCTAATCCATCTTGAGGGTGAGCATCGTCAGCACCCACTGGTTCGTTACTGGTAAATTGTTGGGTAACAGGAGCGGAATATGTTTGTGTTGTTCCTGAATTACTTGCACCTTCAAATAAAACATTTCCATTTGCATCTTCAATTGGAATATCATCAGGCATATGTCCATTAGTTGCTCTTGTTGTAGCAAATGTATTAATATCAGCATCAGCATCAATCTGTAAGTTAATAAAGAAATGAATAATAAACAAATTAAAAAACAAACGGCATCGAATTTACTTCGAGTAAAATCAACAAATTTATTTGCGGCGTCGGGTAAAGCAGTGTAAGCCAAACCGAATTTATTCAATAAATCTTTAAGTGTATTAATACAAGTTTCTTCAAAAGCTTGGAATTGGGAAAGAATATTTGGTTGTTGGGAATTATAATAATCATGAACTCTTTCATTTGTAAGTTGCACACAAGCCCTATAATTCGCGTCAGCTTCTTTGGCCTTTTCAATTGATCCTTCTTTTTTCGAAGTTAATTGTTGCATTTTATTAACTTTCGTGGAAGGGTCTTGCATAGCTTTCTCAACGGCAACTGATGCAGCTTCTGCTTCTTTGGATAACTTAACAAATTTTTCCTTTTCTCTTTTTAAAACTTCTTTTTGTGTTTCAATTGCCTTTGTTACTTTATTTCCTTCTAAAATCAATCCTTTTGATTGTTTTTCAAGTTCTTTAATATCGTTTTCAAATACTTTGGCCGAAGTAGAAAGAACGTTAGTAATGGCAGTGTCCTTATTGATGTCTTCTTCAAGAGCATTCAAATAGGTTTCAAGAGCATCCTTAACAGTACCATAATAAAGGGTGGTTGGCCCACATATTCTCTTTTGTCTAAATTCTTGAACCATACGAAGCATAGTTTTAGAATATTCCTTACGAGTGGCGGCCATCTTAAGCAAAAATTCCTTAAAATCGCCAAACGCCTTTGTATTGTTTTGTGAATGTTTGTAAACAACTTCAAGTCCATCAATAAGATTCTCTGCAAAACTCATCTCAATTTGATTATAAAGTTCTTTAGGAACTTCTATTTCTTAAAATAGGAATTTCTTTTAATTTTTTTTTTTGATTCTCTATTTTTGCGAATTCTAAACCAAACATTTTAGTTTTTACATAATATTGTATAGTTTATTATAGGACTTCGTTTTTTTTGTCTTGAACAAAGTTATGTAATTGCTATCGAGTCTATTCATTCTTTTCTATATTTTGTTTGCTTGACCTAAACTCCTCCATTTTTCCAACATAAAATGACCAACAACACAACCCCTCTGTTGTTGGTGGTCATATTTCGTTTTGACACATCAAAAAGAAACAGAACTCAAAAAGAAAAACAAAAACTGAAATTATTCCAAGTCCATTTGTTTTTGTTCTCTGACTTCTTCAACTTCATGTTCAATTGGAATGACTGTTTTCTTGAGAATTTCAAGCTTTTTAGGGAAACCTTTAAAGTCAGGATTTTTGAATTTTCTGTCATTGGGATGTTCGATATTTAATTTTTCTTCAACTCCATTTTTATCGATTACACACAAATTAACTCTTCCTCCAGAACCCATATCATTGAATATACCAGCCAATATGGCTTGTGTCGCCAATTTAATTCCTTCTTCTCTTGTTAAATTCTCATTCCATTGGTCATCCAACATTGTTGTTGCTGCAATACTACCACTTCCAAGTGAATAATAATTGTGTTGATCAGTTGAACCATCAGCATAAACTCCCCAAAGATGTGCGCCATTATAATCAAACCCACCAACAACAAGGTATGCACCAATGTGTCCCCCATATGGGAATAAATGTCTTTTTAACATGGTAACTGCTGTATCTACTCTTGGCATTTGTCCAATCGTAAATCTATGAACACCGAGTTTAGTAGCAATAAAGTTAGTGGCGTGTGTCAAATCAGCAGCAGTTCCTGCTCCTCCACAATAAATATTTGGGGCAAGTTTATGTAATTTCATACAAGCCTTATCGGCAACAATTGGTCCAACTGTTGCACGTGAGTCACAAGCCAAAACCACGGTTTGGCCATGTTCACAAACTAACCCACAGATAGTAGTACCAGTTTTTAAGAATTTAGATTTATCATTAACGTACGAAGTTGAAATTGGAAGAGGATGATTAGACATTTCCATTACTTTTCTATTTAATGAATTCTTGTTAATAAGTAGTTCAAATTTTATATTTTTTTTAACTATTTATTTTTTTTTATTTTTTGGTTTGAAGTTTTTATTTTTCTTTTCTTTTTGAGTTTTTTTAAATTAATTTGTTTATGTCATAAAAAACATTAATTTTCATTAGAGAATACATACTCCTTCGCTGTCGCGTAAACCAACGGCTTGGAGTAGCCTCATCGCAAAGTTTTGAAATATAATATCATCTTGGGTTTCTCCATACATTAATGAATTGAGAGTTTCAACACCCTCTTCTTGAACAATTTTCATTAACTCTATTGTTCTTGGGATTTGAATTATCTCCAACAATCTCTTGTCATTTACTTGTTTCAATTAATTAATTTCTTAAAGTGTTTTGATGAAAACAAACATATTTTATCTTTCATTGTTTCACTCAAGTAGTTTGTTGTTTTATTTTCTCTTTTTGGTTTGGTTATTTCATGTTTTTGTGTTTCACCCTTACATTCATTCTTGTGTTTTTTAAAACAACTCACGCTACAGCTTTAAATGTAAATTATTCTTGTTTTCGATAAGTGATTTTAAACAAACTATGGGATAAAGCATTTTGGACATTTATATTTTGCTGTTTCAATCGTACAAATTCCGCATAACTCATCCTCTTGCTGCATTTGTGGTTTGATTAAAAAAAGTTATTTTTTTAACACGTTTCTATTCAAATGGTGTTTAGTGGAAATTGAAAACAAATCGATAACGACAATTAAAATAAAATTCAAATAAAAAAATGAGATGATGTTGTTCGTAACAACACACAACCCTTTGCGTCTTTCTAAGAAATCATAACAAAGAGAAAGAAAAGGGGAAGACAACAAAAACAAAAACTTAAAAAAACCACAAAAAAGACAAATAAAAATGAGATGGAAAAAAAATCCCGATTATCTTTTAAAGAACTGAAATAAAAAAATTAATAAAGTAATGGATTTTCAGGACGCCACAAAAATAGTTCAAACAACTGAGGAAGAAAGAGTCGCAGAAAGTAATCAAGTAATCGAAAAAGGAAGTAAACATCCTATCATTTCTGGACTTCATATTGCCCTTAAAGTAATTGCCGTAGTTGCTTATGTATTATTCTTTTTATTTATGGATGGATATTTCGTTATTTCATTTTCAATTTGTTTATTATTAACTGCCGTTGATTTTTGGATAACAAAAAATATCAATGGAAGATTAATGGTTGGATTACGTTGGTGGAATAAAATAAATGATGACGGTTCTTCTCAATGGATTTTCGAAGCTTTGGAAGACCATCAAAAAGTTAAATTAAGCTATATCGAAATGATGATCTTTTGGGCTACATTAATGGCTGCACCATTGTTGTGGTTTGGTGTTTGTTTCTTATGTTTTGTTACACTTAAAGTCAATTATTTGGGATTGGCAATTATTTGTTTGGTAATGCAAGCAATGAATTTTGGTGGTTTTGTAATGTGCGCCAGAGGTTCTCGTTCTTTCTTAAAGAAGAAAGTGAAGAAAGTTGCGGTGGAACAAGGAACAAAAGCAGCAATAAGTGCCGCCACTTCACAATTCTAACAAATTTGATTTTAAGTTTTTTTGTTTTTTGTTTTTTGTTTCAAAAAGAAACCAAGTTTTGATGCTTTCCAAACTAATTATTTTGGATACTCTTTATATTTTTTAATTTGAACTCTTAAACAAGCATTTTTATGGAATTTGAAAAGTTATATCAAAAATTAAATGGAGAGGATGTAATAATAAACATAGGAAGCGTCATTGGAAAAGGAAATCACTCAGTGGTTTGTGAGTTTGGTGAAAAAGTGATTAAAATAAGGAGGTTTGAACAAAAAGCAGTCAATGAGTATCAAAAATGGAACAGAATAAGTGATTTATTTAAACAGGAAACCACTTCTTTTTTGGAACTGTTGAAAACAGTTTCGTTCCAGTTGAATCATTCGTTGTTTCTTGTTGACAACAGAAGTAATTTGTTAGAAACTACTGTAAGGTCCTCTCAAACACTAAAAACTGAAATTGCTTATGTTGAAGTACCTAAAGGGAGATACATTGGTTTCGTTTGCAGGTATGGAGGAGAGACATTGACGAATCATAAGAACTTCAGATATCAAGAGGTTGTAGAAATTATTTTTCAGTTGCTTTGGGCCTTGAGCAAAGCAGAAGATATTATTGGTTACTACCACGGGGACATCCATGAAAAAAATGTGTTGCTCAAAAGGGAGAATGTCATAATCAATGATCCTGTGAATGAACAAATTATTAGTTGTAGAATTAGGGTGACTTTGATAGATTTTGAACTCTCAGAGTTCGATTGTAATAACAGTTCCACTGATTGTTTGGGGATTCGAAGAATCATAGATTCTTTTAGAATAGATGATGAAACTCATCAACAAAAGAAAATGATTGGAAGTTTTAAAAGGAAGTTGTCGTCCAACAAGTACAAATATTCAGTTTGTTATTAAATAGAAAGAATAAATAAATAAATAATAATTTAGGTACTATTAAAACATCAGATATTCAAAACACTTTGTATGGAACGAATTAATATGTAATTCAAGTTGTTTGTGCCAATAGGATTAACGGAAGAAGGGGACAATAGCGAAGAAACGAATTTTCGAACAAAAAGTATTTTTGAAAAGAAAAATAAACAAAGAAATATAAAAATTAAAAAAAAAATAAACAAGGGTTTCTAGATGTGGCGCGACGTTTTTCCAACAAACCTTGATCATTGGCCAAAAGAATTGTTGAACTTCAAAATATCAATTTTTCTATGTCAAAGAAAGAACAACAACCAGAAAGAATTATTCTTGGTCGTATCACAAACCATCTTCGTATGGGTATTGTCGGACTTCCAAATGTTGGAAAATCAACTTTGTTCAATTCTTTGACAAAATGCCAAGTTGCAGCTCAAAACTTCCCATTCTGCACTATTGATCCAAATGAAGCCAGAGTCGCTATTCCAGATGATCGTTTTGATTATTTATGTGAACACTTTAAGCCAGCAAGCAAAGTTGCTGCTTCTCTTCAAGTCACCGATATTGCAGGTCTTGTCAAAGGTGCTTCTCAAGGAGAAGGTCTTGGGAATGCATTCCTTTCTCATATTAAGGCTGTAGATGGTATTTACCAAGTTGTTAGAGTTTTCGAAAATGAAGAAATTGTCCATGTTGAAGGAGATATTAATCCAATAAGAGATATGGAAATTATTCTTAATGAATTATGTTTGAAAGACGAAGAGGTAATTGGAACAAGAGTAGAAACACTTACCAAACAAAATGTACACAAGAGAGATAAAACTGTTATTAAAGAAATTGCTTGTTTAACCAAATGCCTTGACTTAGTCAAAGAAAAGAAACCAATTAGATTCCATGATTGGACTGCTGAAGAAGCTGAGTATATTAATAACGTTCTTCCACTCACTGCCAAACCCATGATTTACTTAGTAAATATGTGTGAAGCTGATTTCTTAAAGAAGAGAAATAAGCATTTATTGAAAATTAAGAATTGGATTGAGGAGAAATGCAAACCATTCCCAATGGATCCAATTATTCCATATTCTGGAGCTATGGTCGCAAAGGAAATTGACACTGCCGTGGCTAAAACTGCTAACCAATCCACTGATCCAGAAATTCTTGCTGCTGGTACGTTGGCTAAAATTGTCAATACCGGTTATTCCACTTTGAATTTGATTCACTTTTTCACTGCTGGTCATGATGAAGTAAAATGTTGGACTATTAGAAGAGGAACAAAAGCCCCACAAGCCGCCGGTACTATTCACACTGATTTTGAAAAAGGATTTGTTTGTGCTGAAGTTATGACATATGAAGATTTCAAGCAATATGGAAGTGAACAAGAAGTTAAGTTACAAGGAAAGTACAAACAAGAAGGAAGAAATTATCAAGTTAATGATGGTGATATTATCTTTTTCAGAGCTAATACATCCGGACTTAAGAAGAAGTAAAAACGTGATTTGGTGCCAAAATTTAAATACAAAAGTTTTTCTTTAAGTTTTAAATTCAATTTCATTCAAAAATCCAATCATCAATATTTAATTCTTCTTTATTTTCCGAGAAATGCCAATTTCCAATAGTTCCTTCTTTACTTAAATGTTCATCAAGTTGAAGTGAAGAAGAATCTTTTTTCGGGATTGGTTTAATTGGATTTTTTAGTTTTCCATCAACATATTCAAATACATAAGATCGTGCTGACCTTTCTTGTTCCAAGGCATCTCTTCGTTTTTTTTTAATTTCATTTAAATCATCCCTTAAACCATCATCTTTTGAAATATCATTTTCTCTTATTGCTCCGTGTGAAATATCTTTTTGAATTTGTTTAATTGCTTGTTCTTCCATATTTTTAATAAGTTGTAAAGTATTTAATTCTTGTTGTTGTTTCTTTGATTCTTCCCTTTTTTCATTTTCCAAGTATTTCTGCATATTCTTTTTATGACTAAAACTTGACTCATGTTGTTGTCTTGTCTATTTGTTAATTAATTGTAAATTCCGAAATGAAGTGAACTAAACAAACGACCGCTTTATTTTGAATAAATTTTTTACAAAATTGACACCAATACATGTCTTGGTTTGGTTTTGACATTTAAAAATGAAAAAGAACCAAAAACAAGTTCTTTTTTTTATTTTTTTTAAATGGTTAAAATGAACTTTATAAATTATTAATTTGTTTTAATTCCATGTCATTTAATTTTGCAATTCTCATTTTATCGTTCTCTTTCTCACTTTCACATATTTGTACTATTAAACCATTTCATTCTTCTGATATTATCAATTTTTTGGATCCAAATGTATTTCTTCAACGAAATTGTCCTTGTAAGGGTGGGAATTGTACAATTGATTTATCAAACTTACCCTGTGTCTCTGAAGTGGTGAATGTAACGATGAATTGTTTAAAATTTATTGGTCCCAATAAATGTTCTTGTTTGAAACCATCACTTTTCCATTTTTCTGGTTCATCTGATATCACTGAAATGGAAATTGGGTGTGGTGTTCTTACAACAGAAGAAGCTTCGTTTGTTGTCATCGATGAATTAGTGATTGGCGTTGAAGATAGTTATGTTGAGTTGTATAAAAACGACCAAACGATAATTATAAAAGAAGCAAAAAGTATGGATTTTGCAAATCGAACAACATTAACGATTAATTATTCCCATATCAATTTTGTTGAAATATCACCAAGCGTTGTTTTATATATTACTGATTCAGACATCCATTTCTCTAAAGAAATTACATTACTCAATCAAATTTATTACCTTCGGGAGTCAGTAATGTATGTGCCTGAAATTCTTATTGTTGACAACGCTCACTTCAATGTTTTCTATAACCAAACACAGAGTTGGAGTGTTATTTATTCAAATTCTATGATTAACATCACTTCAATGGTTGTTACCCTTATTGTCGAAGGGGAACCATTAAGTTCTCAAAGTAATTGCTACCAACAATCATGCGCTCCTTTTATTAGTAATACCCCAGGAAATAACATTTTTGTTGAAAATGCAGTTTTTGAAGTAATCAATGATGAAGGAATGTCTGAGTTAGAGATAGTGGCAGAAGAAAGGTCAATAGACCTATGTTTTATTCGTTTGTGAATTTGTATTTTTTATTCAACACACCAAATTCATAAAAAAGGGACAGAGGGATGTTCGATTGTAGAAAAATATGGATACATTTTTGTATTTATTTTATTCATTATTTTATTACTTCCATTTCTAATAATTCCTGTTGTAATTTGGATTAATAAAATTGGATGCCACAAAAAAGATCCATACGAAAATTTTGGGTACTAATTCTATTGTTCTATAGTTTTCATTTTTGTTTATTCCCCAACCACCTTTAAACTGTAAGTTCAACTGTTTAAACTACAAACTCAAAAGTGATTTAATCGTTAATTCTGTGGCAAAACAGTCCAAGCCATTTTGGTTTGTTTTGTATTTTTGGGTTTTTTTGGGTTTTCTGGACGGTAAAAAATTAAAAAAAATTGCAAATTCCAATCACAAACTTTGTGAATTAACGTCTCACTGAAATTACAGTTTTATTTTTATGAAAAATAGTTTTTTGGAGGAAGTTGTTCGGGGATTCTAGCACTTTTGCAGGACTGTTTAGTTCCTAAAAAAATAGGTTTCGAAGTTGCTTGCTGTGACAAAATTTTGTTTGACATTTAAATGTGATGGGCTCCTTTTAAACTTGAAAATGGAGGATCTTATCAATATAAATTAAATTCCAAATCCATGATGGACTTTAACCCAAAAAATAAAAACATTTTCAAACACTCTTACATGGAATATAAAGATGTTAGGAATTACCAGGTTTTTGAGCAGGCTGTGTTACTGTTGTTATTAAACAATTATGCAGATATTACCGTTCAACCCCCAAAGAAGAAATCGAACGTTACACTACCATTCTTTGGGATTAAAACAATTACCTTCTCCTCAAATGATGAAGTTGACTTCATGGCACTAATAAAAAAACGATGCAAACAAAAGTTAGAACAAGACAAGGCGACTGGAATTTTGGAAAAAACTGCTCTTAGAAGATTCAAGTCTAATAAGACATCAGAAACAATTCATTTATTGTTGGATATTCTCTTTGAGTTCGAATTTCAATTTAAACTCAAAACTTCGTTTGGAAAAAATGGTGCGACTCGAGTTGACACAATGGACAAAGTTTGTATTAAAGGGAAGTGGCTCAACCAAGAACAAATAGCAATGATTGGAAAAGAATTAAACCAACGAATTTCAAATGAGATGACAAGTAAACCATTTATATTATATCCAAAAGGCTCTTTAAAGACTTCTGTAGATTACTGATCCCAAAATATCTAAATTGGTCTGTTTTGTGTTTTTTTTTAGTTGACAACTATTTTTAAAGCACTACACAAACAACAAAAAGAGCAATATCTTGTTTAATTCCAAATTCCATTCTTTTCAAAGGGTTATGAAATTCATGACAGTGAAAGTGCAAAGAGTCCAGGATTTTCTTTTACAATGGATTCTTAAAATAAATTATTTGAAAAGGGTTTCAAAAATAATTTTATTCCACATTTGTTGTTGGTCCCACTTTTAGATTTTGAACAAAAAATGAGTTATTTCAAGAAGTTATTGGTCCAAACAGCACGGGGTTCGTGTTAATTATCTTATAGAAAACAATTTCAAGTGAGGCAACTAACAAGTGACTCTAAGAAGCTGGTGTTCGTAAACCATTTTTATTTTTTTTGGTGGGGTTGGGGATGAAGGGGGCATTAAAAAAAAATCATCAAAAGTGTTAGCCACGCAATGGCAGTTTATCAAAAACAAAATTTTGAGAAACATATTTGTTATGTCATTTTTTCAAATAAAATGATTTTTATAAGTTTTCTTAGTTTCAATTCATTTGCGATTGGAACATGAATGAGACAACGGAGGTTGGCAAATTACAAAATAATTTAATAAGTGCCTTGATAGATTACTGTAATTTATTGGGCGTCAATGATTCTGAAAAGAAAATTCAACTTTTTCCAGAATGTTTAAACATCCCAAAATATGTCGAGCTAACAACCAATGAAATAACTATGGAATGTGAAAGATTAAAAGCAATTCAGGAGAGTTTCAACTCTAAGACTCCACAAATTAAAACAGAAGAAAAAAGGCAGTCATACACCAAACCTTCGAAGTAATAAATTAAAATTTTCATTTCACACGTTTTCGTTTGAAAAAAGAAGGGGATTGTTCACTAACTTTATAAAATTAAATTCGAAAATTTAAAAAAATTGACTTCAAAACGACACAATTTTAAGCAAGTTTCCTAACGTCGGCAATGAGTTGCGCAAAATTGGCGGCGTCACAAGCGACGTTCATGAAAGGATGCTGGAGTAATTCCTCAGAATCAGCCCTATTATCGGGAATAGTTTCCAAACAACGAGCAACAAATCCATTCATATCCCTACTCCATTTTTCAGCATTCTTTAATGGTGGAATACCCTTCGTTGTGATTAAGAACAATGCTCTCAATGGTGGGAATTCCATGTAGGGTGGGTCACCTTCTGCCATTTCCATTACCATAATTCCCAATGACCAAATATCGATTTTCACCCCATAGTCATGGCCACGAATCAATTCAGGGGCCATCCAATAAGGAGTACCTACAACAGTATTTCTGTTCTTTTGTTTTTGGTTTAGTTGGGCCGCATACCCGAAATCCGCCAATTTGACATGGCCATCATTTGTCAATAACATGTTGTCTGATTTGATATCTCTATGAATACAATGTAATTCATGGATGAAATTCAAAGCTCTCAGTGTTTCTCTACAAACAAATGCGATTTGTTGTTCATTCATTTCGATAACGTCATGGTTTTCCAAAATATCAGTAAGACAACCACCATCCATGAATTCCATAGACATCCACATTAATTTCTTAGAAGGTAAATAAAATGCTTCATAAAAAGTAACGACGTTGTCATGTTTACATCCCTTCATTAAACTAATTTCTGTGGCAATCAATTTTTCATTGTCCGCATTAACTTCCATCTGTTTTAATGCAACAACAATTCCATCAGCTTTTCTTTTAGCGGAAAATACTTCACCAGACGCTCCTTCTCCAATTTTTTCGAAATCTGAATAAAATTCTCTTGGGTCTTGTTCAATGGTGACATCTTTTAATTGAACTTTTTCAACATCCTCTGGTAATGGTTCGACATTGGCTTTCGCTTGTTTTGGTTGGGCGATGGGAACAGGAACTGCTGGTAAATTTGCCTTATCTCCTTGTCTTTGAATTTGGAAATTTAAAACATCATCAACAACATCTTTGTTCTTTTTGTATTCATCAGTCGTAATACCTCCTTCATTAAGGAATCTTTCCCATTCAGGTGGAAGTCCAATATATCCAAGATTTGGATCAAAATCAACATGGACAACTTGTGTCATGCCTGTTGGCCTGGTTAAACCAGAATCAATTGTATTGTTAATTGCAGTGACCCATCTTTCAGCTTGGTCTTTGCAAGGTGCGTTAAATATGAATTGTTTACCTAATTTCTTTGAATCCAACTTAATATAACTATCACCCATTGAGGCGACTAGCGAAACAACTGTTCTTTGTAAAGGAATTGTAAGGATTGGTGTAGTTTTAGTTGGCGTATCGAACACATATACATCAGTTTTGGTTAAACGAACCCATTTTCTTTTCCATGACTTCATAAGTCCCGACTGTTTAGAGAGATACCCCTCAAACACTGGGTTATTCCAGTTCTAAAATATTAATACAAAAAAGAAAACAATAGCAATAAAAAAGAAAATAAAAGAACGTGTATAGAAATAAGTAAAAAACATACTGTAGACATTATCTGAATTTACAAGTTCCCACAACTTTTATTTTTGATTTTTTTGGAAAGAATTTATTAAGAAAATCTTATTTAGTTTCTAGTTAAACTTTAGTCGCAATTTGGTTGTTGTATTTTTGTGTTGTTTTATTTAAAAAAAAGATGTTTCCACATCACCCTTATTTTCAAATCAAATTCCTTGACTTTTGGTTTTTCTTTTTTCTTTTTGCTTTTTCTTTTATTTTTTCATCACATTTTCTCTTTTTATTGAACTTTTTATATTTTCAAAATGCCAAAGACAAAAATACTCTTTTTCTTTGAGGATTATTTCTTGGCAAAATTGAACCAATTAAAAATAAACTTTCAGGATTCTGGTGTAATTCAAGTCGTTGAGTTGATTGCCGAACTCGTAAAACCCTAACGTTTATTTCTTTTTTTATTTTTTTTGTTGTCGAAAAACAATTTTATATTCCAATACACCCCCCAACAACTGTTTTTACTCTGATTCAAATTTAAACTCTCTTGGGACACACTTCTCCTTCAGTGCACTTATTAATTTTGTTGAATATAATTTTGGTTATGGCCGAGACCTCATAACCACATATTGTTGAATTACCCAATAACAACACAGGGCCAGAAACAGTAGTTTCAGAAGGAAGTATTTATGGGCGTGTGGAAATAAGTCAATACGTTTGGTCAAGTATTTTTAATTTTAAATGAGTTTTTGGACCACACCTATTTTTTGGTTTGAAAAAAGAAATACGAGATTTCTTAAATACGTCAAAACGATTCGACGAAAAACCCTTAGGTTTCGTTCCGGAGAAAAAAGAAGGAAGAGTGAGATGGGGGAACAGACAGCCGTCATTTTTACAGGCGGGATCTATGATGAACATCCAGACGCGCCAAATTTTTATTTAACACTCGTTGAATCCAGTTCATTGTTTGTGTGCGCGGACAGTGGTGCAAATTACGCAAAAAGAATCAATAAAAAACCAAAGTATATCATTGGGGATATGGATAGTGTGGATATGGAGTCTTTAGTTTTTTTTAAAGACGTGGAACAAATTAAGTATCGATGTGACAAAGATTATACTGACACTGAAATTGCAATTGGCAAAGTCCAAGACGAAGGTTTCAAAAGGATTATGATTTGCGGGGGGATTGGAAATCGGTTTGACCACTCAATCGCAAATGCCCTTTCCTTGTTGCGACTTAAAAAAGAAGGGATAGAAGGGTTCATTATGAATTATTTTGAACAAATTTTTATTGCATCGAATTCTTGTGAGATAAGAGACAAAGAAGGATGGACAGTTAGTTTTATACCGCTGTCATCCACGGTTACCAAGGTTTCAATAATTGGTTGTAAATATTCATTAAATTCCTGTACATTAGAAATGGGTGTTTCGCTCACAGTTTCCAATATAATTACTTCTTCTAAAGCCACAATAACGTTTGAAGAAGGGGAATTGATGGTGATATTAACGCGGCCGAACGGGTTGGAATGAGGAATTGAAATATTGAGGGTTTGAACAACAAAAAATAAATGAAAAAGATTTGTTTTAATTTTAAAGTTTTTTAAAGGATGAATTTAAAAAAAGAACTTGTTATTCTCATGTCGAAACCAACTCCGAGAAAACCTTTTATTGCTGTCTTTAAAGCTTCTCAAAAATTTGGTAGAACTCCGGCAGAAAAAGCTTCTTTAATTTCAAAAGATTTAATTCCACCAAATTCACAAAAATATTTACAAAAGAAAAGCATTACAATTCCAATTAAAAGAAATAGTTCTCAAATTGGAGTTTCTAATGTTTCTTCTTTATTTCCTCAATCAAATAATAAAGTGGAAGTGAATCAAAAGAAAATGGAAGAAGAACCCATCATAAAACATAACAGTGATGCTGAAAATGATTTATCTGAAAGTTATATTAATGAAATCTTAACACAAAGCGTAAAAGAAGAAGAAAAAGAAAGTGTGGCGCTCGATTTAACGGTTGTTGAACAAGTTCAAAACCCCATTCAAAGAGAAAAAACAAAACCAAAAGAAGAAAGTGAAATTATTGCAGAAGAACATAGCGCCATTGTTAAAATTCCAACAATTGAAAAAAGTATTGAACAAAATAGCAAAATAATTAAAGAAGAAAGTTTGGATAATAGAATTAATGGAATGATGATTAAAGAACATATTTTTGAGGAGATGACAGAATTGAAAATGAATAAAATCGTTGATGGTTGTTGCCAAAGATATCACAGCGGAAATAGTTCATTGAGATGTAAAGATTTATTGCAAACAATTAAAGTGGCTCTTAGCATTGATAAAACAGAACAAACAATTAAGAAATTAGTTACCATTTCATATTGCCCAGAATTCCGATACGAAGTTCTTAAAGAATCAGGAATTATCAATGAAATTGGAAAACTTATTAAAAAAGAAGGACAGTCTAATAAAAAGAATGTTGTTGATTTGTGTTGCGAAAGAAGGGAATGTAATGGAACAATGATCGGAGTTTTATTTGAATTATTAAAAGATGAAAAAAAGAAGAATTATGTTATTGAAATGTTTGAGGGAATATTCGCATTATATCCAATGATATTGATTGATATTTATCAGTTCATCGTTGAAGAAGAAAACCAAGGATTGAATTATCAGAACATAATTAAAATATTAGAGTTTAAAACGCTGTGGGATTTTAATTGTGTTTCTTTAACTGGTGATGTAGAAAAAATAATTAGTATTTTTTGTGATAAACAGGAGTCGTCTGAAGATTTTGATTTTTGGCTAAATGGAGTTAATGACATCGTTACTTCAAGAGCCATTGAATATGTTAATCCATCAATCATATCTAAATTGATAAATTCTTTACTGTTAATAGTACAGCATATCAAAACGACAAAAGAGTTTGATTTTACTTTTTCAATACCACAACCATTACTGACACTTACTAGGATAAATCGTGTCACCATTATTGTAAACATTTTAATTGATCTTTGGCAAAGTGATGATGGAATATTTTCAATTCAAAACCAAAAAGATATTGTTACATTACATTTGGAATTAAAATCCATTTATGATGGTAATGGCCCGATAAATGACATAATTGAAGGTATAGAAGAAATAATGAGGGATTTCCGAAGAGATATTTGATTGATTGTTTATTTTTTGTTCAATAAAACACAATTTCAACCTCAATAAAAATAATAAAAAAATTAAACTTCTTTTACTATCTCTTAATCTTCACTTCAAATGGAGGATTTTGTTGATAGAGCTTCCCTTCAGGTTGTCTCTTGTAAAAGTTTAACTGTTTTATCGCATGGATATTTATTACCTGAAATTTCACTAAGCGCGGTTCATAGAGACATGGAAATGTATGTCGATAATTTAAAAAGTATTCCCAGCATTTTCATGATTAATGCTCCCCCACATATATTCAACCATTTTCAAATGTATTCAGAAGGTCTATCTACTGACTCTAATTCTCTGAAGGAAATCAAGAAAAGAAGATCTGAACAAACATTATTAAACTTTATTCATTCCGCCGAACAAAGTTGTGTTGATTCGTCATCAATTTCACAAAATGGAATAATAGAAATGAGTCAAACAAGTATTGTTTCAACATTAGAAGAGCCGATAATACCATTAGTACAAATTGATTATAAATTATTAACAGAAAAGCGAAAAGAGTTATATCGGAATGGAGGAATATTTTTTGTGACAACACGAATATTAATTTCTGATTTAATTTCAAATGAATATAATTGGAATAACAGTATTTTCTATATTTTTGATGTTGAAGACATTCAAAAAAGGTTTAATATCTCTTTTATATCACAAGTATTTATGGCTTTAACAAAGAAAAAAGGGTTATTAAGATGTTTCACACAGAAACCACATTCATTTCTATATTTCCCAAAAGTGTATGACCGAATTAAAGAATTATTGTGTATAGATAAAGTGTTCTTTTTTTCATACACTTTCCCAGACCTTATTACTCTGAGAAAGAATTTTAAATACTTTAATGTCGATCAATTGAAATTAAAAACATCGGACTCAATGACAATTATTGAAAATGGCATATTTGAATCAATGAAATGTATTGGAATTGAAATAAGACACCGTTTAAAATTACAACCAAGTACGTTGCCTGATTCAATGCTACTTTTTGGGGAATTTGAAAGGGTAGTAAGTGGTTATAACAAGGGAATAGATTATGATTCTGAAATAAGTTCAATGTGCGTTGATTTGAAATCATTGAGACATTTAATGTTTTCATTATACATTCTTAATCCAGTATTATTTTTTATTGAATTGGAAAGTATGAAACTATTAATTTGGGGGGAAGACTCGATTTTTTGGTTGGGGAAAAAAGCAATGGAAATTGTTGCCGAAACAACTAAAGGAAGGTTGTGGAATGGAGATAAATTCGTAATTGAAAAACAACCAAAACATATTGAAATGATGAATATTATCAAACATGAAAATGAAAAAGGAAATGATGTTGTCATTATTGTTAGAAATCATCAAACAAAAGAAGAACTCATACATTCTTGGGATGCAGACGATGGATTACTGTTAGAGATATATCAGGAGTGGTTCGATAAGAAGAATGAATTGGAAAAACATTTAAAAGAAGTTCATTTAAAGAATAGGAATGATGTGAATTCAAAAATAAAGAAATGGAAGTTTGTTCAACGTGAAGGCAGTAAACTGAAAATGAAAGTAGAAGATGATGAAAATGAAGAAAAAGATGAAAAAGATGAAAAAGATGAAATAAAACCGGAAGATGAAATAATATTTGGATACAGTGATGTTATGTATGAAATGTCCCAGAAGTTTTATTTGACTCAACAATCAATAATTGAAGAAACACAAAGAAAATTAAGTCAAATAAGGAGTAGCGAAGAAGTGTTTAAGCCCAAGGAATTCAAAGGAAGGATCAATAAAATAATAACTCAAAACGAATTAAACAATGAGTTGTATTGGGACAAACCAAAGGCGATAGTTTTATATAATTGTTCATTGTGGGTTACAAGGGTTCTAGAAACTTATGCCCACTCAAGGAGTGAAAGCATTAAACTCTATTTGATGTCATACGAAAACTCGTATGAAGTATTGAGATATCAACAATCAATATTGAGAGAAAAAAATGCTTTTGAAATGTTGATAAAAAAGGAATTAAAAAGTATTGAAACCAAAGCCATTGAAGTTGATAATAATATTCTTCCAATTCATGAAAGGACAAAATCAATTATAGTTGATGTAAGAGAATTTCGTTGCGAATTGCCATTTCAGTTATTTAACCAAAACTTTAAATTAATTCCCAAACAAATTGAAATTGGCGATTATCTATTATCCCCTAATATTTGTGTTGAACGTAAGTCTGCAATTGATTTGGTTGGTTCTTTAAAGTCAAGAAGGATTAACAAACAAGTTCAAAATATGCTAAGGAAATACTCAATCGCAGTTTTGTTGATTGAGTGTTATTCTTCGGAAGGATTTGAACAATACGATAGCACAAAAACTGAGCAAATACTGAGGCCGCACACCTCATCTCTAACCTCCCTTCTTTCAGAATTCCCCCAATTAAAAATCATATGGTCATATTCACCCCAAATGACTGCGCAAATATTCGAAGAATTAAAGAAAAATGAAAAAGAACCAACTGAAGATGACTGTAAAATGATTGAAACTGAGGATGACGTTACGAATTGGAATGCAGTGGAGGTGTTAAAAAGGTTGCCAGGAATAACAACAGAGCAACTCTACGAAATTCAACACACACCAAATTTGACTCTTTCCAGAATGTTACAAATGGATCAAAATCAATTAAAAACGATTTTGGGTGATGAAAAAAATGCACAGGCGTTCTACCACGCCTCCAACTGTCAATTTAAATGATTTAATTGTTTTAAAAACCATTTCATTTACCTTTTTTAAAGGGTTCTACAAAATCAAAACGATAAATAAAGGGTCAAAAAAAGCCAGTTAGCTTATTGTTTGTTAGCTGGGATAACTTCAGTCTTGACGGCTGAGGTTTCTTCTTTTGGAGTTTTAATTTCAACTACGTCTGGAATTCTAGCAGCTGGTCCGTTCTTTCCAGATGGATCAGAATCTAACATGATGGTGACTTTAATACCAATGATACCCATACGAAGTAAGACACATCTGACAGCAGAGGTATAGAATTGTCTGGTGGCATTTCCGGATTTGATCATATATCCTTCTTTGAAGGTCATTCCTTGGGCTCTTTGTCCTCTTAATTTACCAGAGATGGTAACTTCACATCCCTTGGCACCTGATTCCATAATAAGTCTCATGACTGATCCAACAGCTCTTCTAACTGGAAGTCCTTCGGCAATTTTGTATTTAATGGATTCGGCTTGGGAAACTGGGCAGAGTCCTCTGGCAAGAACTTTTTCAACATAAAGTTCAATCTTGTCCTTGGTGAATCCGAATCTACCAATAAGGAGGTTGGTTAATTCATGAATTCTTCTTCCTTTATCACCAATGATGTTGGTGGTTCTGGTGGCACGAATGATGATTTGGAATTTGAGTCCGTTCTTTCTGACTTCGACACCAGAGTATCCGTCAGCAGCAAGTTCTCTTTGTAAGAGTTCATTGAGTTCAGCATAGAAAACTCCATCAGCAACAAATTTGTGTTTTCTTGAGATGTTGGTTTTAAGTACATCAACGTTGAGAGCCTTGGTCTTAGTGAGACAGAACATCAGTGTCAACTGACAATATTCTGTTCCGCTTCAAATACCCTTCGCCAAGGGTTTTCTCTTTTTACTATTTTTATTAGTTATTTTATTATAAAAAAATTCCTAATAATTTTTACATTTTTATAACAAAAAACGAATAACAAATTATGATAAAAAAGTGTTACAACAAAATCGGTGTTTTCTGTTGAATTCCTAATGTTAAAAAAAATGCACACAAAAAAGCAAAAAAGAATTTGAAACAATAAAAATGAATCAAAATGAAGTAAAAAAAAGACCAATAGGCAAAAAATGCACAAGACAAAGAAACAAAAAAAATCACAGGCAAGACATAAGGGCGAAACACAGAAAAGTCAAGAAAAACGAAGCAAAAAGAAGAGTACGAAAAGAAAGGAAAGCGAGCGATTTGGTTTTTAAAAAAATCTTAAAAGAAACAAGAAAAATACAGTAAGCCATGCAAAATATGGAATCGCCATTATTGAAAAGTGTGTTGTCACTTCTCGGTGAGGATGGGGATAATGAAAAGGAAGTTGAGTCTTTAAAAAGTTTAATTTATGATTCACCCGAAGAAGGAATCACTGTTAAACCCGTTAGAGACATTGTCGCAGATATGGGTAGGCCCAATTCAGTTCCTTTAAACAATTGTATTTACACTGTTTGTAAATTAATTTTAATTCTGCCCAAATTGTATTAAATTATATTAGGCAGCCCCTTTTGTCCCAAGAAGAAGGAATGTTAACAAAACTATCTCCGCCAACTGTGTTTCTCCTACATTCCATCAAATGAGCCCGCGAGTTAAACAACTCGTTTCGAGCCCACCTGCCTACAAGAAATGCAATAGTACTTCTATTTCTTCTCATCTTAAAACAGCCCAAAGCACGAATTATACTGTTGCGGATTTATGTAAAGACCAACAAGGAAGTAGAAGAATTCAAGCGTTCTTGGCAACAGCCAAAGAGTTCGAAATAACAGAGTTGTTTGACAGTTTAAAAGGGGATTTGTTCGAATTAATGAACGATTTGTTTGGTAATTATGTAATTCAAAAATTTATTGAATTGGGAAATGAAAAACAACGCCAATTTGTGCGTTCAATTATTGGCGGAAGAATTATTGATTTATCGAGGCACATGTACGGATGTAGGGTTATTCAAAAAATAATTGAATACAGCAATGAAGAACAAAAAGAAATAATTTTTAACGAAATTGAAGAGAAATTCATTGATTTGATGGAAGACCAAAATGGGAATCATGTAATCCAAAAAATCGTTGAGTGTCATGAAAGTTGCATTAGCCAAATTTTATCTTCATTGGAAGGGAATATCGAAAAGTTTTCCGCACATGGTTTTGGTTGCAGAGTAATGCAAAGAATAATTGAGAAAGGGAAAAATGTATTTAATAATCTCATATTTAAAGAATTAAAAGGAAATATAATTGTATTGTCAATGAATCAATTTGGTAATTATGTCATTCAACATTTACTTGAATTTGCTTCTGATGAAATAAGGGAATCAATCGTCAGTGAAGTCGAAATGATATTTTGTGAGAGTTCGTTGTTAAAATACTCTTCAAACGTAATGGAAAAATGTGTGCAATTCGGAACACCTCAAAAACAACAAATTCTCATTGGGAAGGTGTTTGATTGCAGCAATGAAATGGTTAGTAAAATGATGAAAGATCCTTTTGCTAATTATGTTTTGCAACGATTATTCTCCATTATGAATTCTGACCAAAGAAAACAATTTTATTCCTCATTCGTTCAAAGAAATGTCGCTTCATTGAGAAAAAATATTTACGCAAAACATTTATTGAATTCATTGGACACTTTAATGAATAATTAGACTTAGTGATTGGATATCAATAGAGATACTTTTTATAGAAAACTTAAACATAAATGATTTTTGGTTTGTTTTGGTCGAAATATTAAATGAACGGTTATTATTGAATGGCTAGTCTCCAAGTAATTCTGCAATTTCTTTTTCAAAATGCCTTTTGACATTTTCTCTTTTAATCTTGAGTGATGGAGTTATTAAATCTCTTTCAATGTCAAATGGATGTGGATGAAGAATAATTCTTTTGACTTTTTCGTATCCCATCAACCCGTGTTCTGTTGCGATTTTTGTCAAATCATTCAAAATAACATCCTTTACTTTAATTTGAAGACACAACTCTTCGTCTTACATACCCACAAGGTCGGTTCCAACGAATCCTTTTCTTAAACAAGGAAAATCAGGAACAACAATCCCATACAGAAAGTTCAGAGTTGATTTCCCGTCAATGAAAATGTCTTTGACATACTGTGATTCCTGGAGGATATTTTCAATTTTTTCAGTGGAAATGTATTCTCCTTGGGATAACTTGAATATGTTATTGGCTCTTGCAATTATTTCAAAATCATGGTCCTTACGATATTTGACAATATCGTTTGTTTTAATCCACCCATCCTTTATATGACCACTGTTGGACTGTTCAGTTTCTTTGTAATAACCCTTGAATCCAGCTGTTGTCTTAAGATATATTTCCCCACAACACTCTTCATTTTGAGTACAGAACCCCATTTCTGGCACACATTCAATCTTGGCCATTACTGTGGGATATGGTCTTCCGGCGACATCCAAGTTGATTCCGTTGGAAAACTGAGAAGCAAGGCCCATCCCGGTTGTTTCAGTTAGCCCATACCCAATAAATAGCGCATCAACAATAACAACTCTGAAAAATTTGGCAATTTCCTCGGTCAGAGGAGCCCCCGCACTAATAATAATTTGCAATTTCCCTCCAAATTTTTCTTTAATTGGACCAAAAAATAAATTGTCAAAACTAGGAATCAATGCTGTTGGTTCTAGTTGTAACCTTTTTTCTTTTAGATAAAACGCAGTGTTATATGCAAATCTTGATAAGCATGGAGCTTCTTGTAGTCCTTCCATAACCTTGGAGTGTATTGTTTGAAGCACTCTTGGAACAGCGGCAAGGACAATAGGCTTCATGAGTTTAATGTCTTCCACCAAAGTGGCCATTCCTTGCGACATTAGGCCTATTACG
>NWBR01000124.1:63080-107395 GCA_002914575.1 Entamoeba moshkovskii
TTACAAAATATAATTGACTTGGCTGACAAAAAGAGAAAATAATCTGAACTACACAATTCGTTGAACATCCAAAAAAAGTAAAAATAACTTGAGGGGCCTAAAAATAAAAGATGAACAAAAACATTCTCTTTATTCTAAACTTCACCTTTCATTCAATCCTTTTCTATTTCTTTTTGATTCGGCCTTACAAGATTTTGTTCTTCGTCATCAATACATTCGTCGTTACTTTCCCAATGCATTCCATCTCCTTGAGTTGTAAATATCGGCAAAAATGCCGTTAATAGGTTTGTGCCAAACATGAGTTGGAAATTTTTAATGTTCCCCAAATCGTAGAGATTGTCTTGGCGTGTTTTCTTTGTGCTATAACAGGCGAAGTAGTCTCGCTCGAGTGTTGTGGAATTTGTCAAAGCAATTGGTACTTGAACGCAAACCATTGAAAGTGCAGAGAAAGCAAACATAATTCCGATAAAGAAGTGGACAAGGTGAACAATCCCCCTTAGAGAAAATGAGTCATTTTTGACATAGTCATGAACAGTTAGTGTTGATGAAAATATCATAACTATACAACAAGTTATTGCCGAGTAAACAAGAAATAGAACGAAGAATTTGTGATTCTTAAACCCCACACACGTGCCCAACCAGGGACAATGATGATCCATTTTTAATACACACGCCTGACACTGACTGCAATGGTGACACCTTTCAGGCTTTCTATGGTGGCATCTCTTGCATTGATTAAATTCAGTGTGCTACTGTTTAATAATCAGTTCTGAGTTATTTGAGTAAAAAAATAAAATACAAACTGTGTCTATGTCATTTGGAAGCCATACATCAGTGAACACTGTTCTGTAATACGACCACGTTGTTAATATAAAATTTGGAACATACAAAACGAAATAAATACAAGGAAGAATATAGTCACGTTGCAAAAAACAAAATACTTCTTCAGCACAAAACAATCCGAATGTTAATAAAAAAATACAACTCAGGATACCAACTGCCAAAACAACGTTTTTTCTGAACTGATAATGTGTTGGAATAAAATTACTCCCCATGACTGACTTTTCCGAGATCTTTTTGTTTAACAAAATTATTAGTAATTAAAGACGAACCTTTGTTAATTTTTTGTTTTGAACAGTCCAAAAACTATTTGGTTTGTTGAAAATATAACAAAAAAATGATAAGTAATTACTCAACGAATGGTATTAACTCTACCAATAACTGAACCTTAAATTCAGGATCTTCTTCATAAAAAGTCATTGAAACATCTTTGTGGACGACTGGATACTCTAATTCTGCAGAAATCTTTGAGGTAATCCAATCGTTAATATCATCAAATTTACGACCATCATCATATAAAGTAATTACGTTTTCCTTTCCTTGCACCATAGACATCCAATAGGGGGAGGCCATTTTGGGATAAACAGCGAGTTCACTTGTTTTTATTTTGTCTTTGATGCTCACAACAAAGCCATCTTCGTCCATAATAATTCTTTCATCAACGTCCATAAAAAAGCAATCTTTTAAAGTTAAAGTAGCCTGGAAATAAGATAATTTACCTTTCCATCCCC
Source organism: Entamoeba moshkovskii (assembly GCA_002914575.1). Taxonomy (NCBI): domain Eukaryota; phylum Evosea; order Mastigamoebida; family Endamoebidae; genus Entamoeba; species Entamoeba moshkovskii. The sequence continues at coordinate 64,652 of NWBR01000124.1, forward strand.
TCGGGGTAGTAATGGAATCCAATTTAATTTCTAATTTCTGACGTAACTTTCTTAACGAAAAAAGTGACAATGGATTGAATAATGGAATTTTTTTCATTATCATGCAATATTTGACTTTTTTTCCAAACACCTCGAACTCTTCTGTCTCTTCTCTTCTTACAGTTGCTATAAATTTCTTCGAATATCCTTCTTCACTCGAAATATATAATACACAATCTGGATCACTAGAAAACACCGCAAAATCAACGGTGTAATTATCATTATATTTTATCGCAAAATACCCATCGGTAGGATCAGCACCAAGCGATTTAATAACAATTCCGTTTTCACTGTCAACTTCGACGTTTGCAAGACCTTTTTCAGTAACTAATCTTTTGATTTTGCTCAAAGTAAATATTTTACCAAAAGAAAAGAATAATTCTGTAGGAACAGTTTTGTCTTGTCTTTGGTCGATGTATTCATCAACCAAAGTTAAAGGAGCAGGACTATTAACGAATGATTGGCCAAATTCGGAGAGATCAACATTTATTTTTCCGATATAGTCATTTGCGCTTGCCTTATCATAATCAAATAATTCAATAAGGATTTTAAAATCCACTAAATGATGTAAAATAAAACGGGTGTTCCAAATTGGGTTATAATTATTCATAACGGCTTTCGTTTGACATGATTTATTTATTATTTTCTCTTTTTGAACTTCTTTTTGAACTTCACCACTTCGTTTCTTTTCATTGCTCTCTTTATTTTCACTTTTTGTTTGTTTCTTTTTTATATTTTCTTTGGATACCGTGAAGTTTAAAACAACAAAACCATCAATCCTCCCGGCAATATCTGCCTTTGGTAAGTTCTGACCTTTTTCGACAACAATGTCAAATATGTAGTCTTTGGGATTATGAATATTTTCGTGTTTTTCTGTTGGTTTGTTTTCCATTTGTTCCTAACAATATTTTAGTTCTTTTCATAGTTTTTTTCTTCTTTTTAAATAAATAATTTATTGAAGTAGTTTTATTAAATCAAAACATAAAAAGGATTGAAGTGGTGAATTAATAATTGGGGGCGGAATAGTTTTGGGATTCTTGGTAATACGCTTGGTCCGGATAATAATAACTATTTAATTGTTCGATATATTGATCGCATTTGTTCAGTCTTTCTTCGATTTCAAGTGTTTGTTTTTTTAATTCATCAAGATTTGTTTGATTTCTAATGATTTGAAGACCCATTTCCACTGACATTTCACGTTTGTTATTTTCAAGTTTTATTAAGTTCTTTTGAAAACTTGTTCAAAGAAGTTGTTAAATTAATTTAGCACACTCTCCATTTACAAATACGTATCCCTCACAGTCCATAACCTGATGGTCAACATTAATTATCCAGGGAATATCACTTTCATTGTATTTAACTGATTTTAAGGGGTCATAAGGAAGAGGAAAAGTGTTAAGTGAAAAATTATCGACAAACAGCATCCCCATCTCGTAGTTTTTAATTTGATAATGGGTTTGGTTAACCTTTCCCCACGCAGCTCCACTGGCGTTAGAGGAAGTTAAAATTCCGTATTTTGGTGTTTCTCCGTCATAAATAACGTAGGTCTAATACATAAACATTATGCCTTTACTACAATAAAACAAACTTTGATGTGTGGTTGAATTAGATGCCTTGGAAAGGAGGGCTCAAATTTGTACAAATACCCCTTCCAACTGTCAACGAAATTATTTAACAAGAAGAGAGAGAGACCACCACGATATCCGCCGACACTTATTCTTGTGAAATCTTCAGTTGGCCATATATTCTTAAAATTTGATTCTTGTGAATTAGTGAAACAATACGACATTTCTTTGCGGTAGTTTCCAAAATAACCCAAAGAAGATGTTTGCATTACGACCGTGCATTTATTTTCAAAGGTTATGTGAACTTTATTATTTAAAATGTCGTTGACCTGCCTAATGCCAAATTGGTTTGATTGTTTGTTATATAGCCCAGGTATTGAAAGTAACAACCAGCCATCAACATCTGAATAATCAAAATCATCTAAATACGAAACAGTAGTGCCAACTGATGCAAAGTATGACCTTAAAGTAGCTAAGAAGTGTTTTCCTTTTCCATTCATTTCTTTGTTGAATTGTGTTGGCTTAAAATCTTTGACATAAAAGCCTTGCGACTTAAAGTTGTAGTCCAGCGAAATTAAATTTGCTGTTGATAAAACAAATCTTAGGCCGCCCTCAAACAACATTAACATTATCTTGGCATGATGACACCCTTCTGAAGGATTTATTTCGATGTTTGTGAAATCTTCGCATTGACAAATTAATTGAGATTCATTTGTATCAAGTCGACCGCCATGGATAAATTGAAAGGGAACAGATTTTAAACAAGGGACTGTTTGGAACAGCCACGCCAAATCGTAGACGAATGTTGTTAAAACAACAGCATAAATGTCTCCCTTCAACATTAGGCAACGATATTATGTAAAGGGAAACAAACTGGAGTATTGAATAGATCGTGGATTGATAAAGTATTTTTTTCATTGGACAGTGGTTGGTTTATGAACAGTTTATTCAGGTAATAAAGTTGATTGTTACTCATTTGCCATTTTATTGAGTTCTTTTTTGACTTTTTAGTTTCATGCAAAGGAATGACAACCCTTGTTGCTGGGAAGAAATGGTTGGGAGACGGAAAACAAACATTTTCAAACAATCAATTTCATGGCGTTCTGTAAAAAATGTTTTAATTCGGGGAAATTAGCTTGGCCTATGCCAAGAAACCGTTTGAAGAATTAAACTTTATAGCTGTTGAACAATTGGTATTAGCCTTAATGCCGTACCTTTGTCCTGAGCTTAACGCAAAAGAAACATCACAACAGACAAAAACAACGAAAACCCTTTGGAACAAAAATAATTGTGACAGTTTGTCTTTTGTTTGGGTAATTTGAAACATTTCAAGAAACTAAAATAAAATAGTAAAAATATCAAAGGGTATAATAAAATCAATTTCAAGAAGAAAAAAGAAAATGGGTTTAAAGGAAAAGTAAATTCAAGAAGTATTTGGATTTTTTTACAATTTTTAAAAAGTAAGTCAACAAAGAAAGAAGTAAAAAGAGTCGGTAGAATTTCTCTCTCAACTTCCAGAATTTTATTTGAAACCCCTTGTTAAGGAAAAATCATGACTGAACATTCCCTAACGTCGAAAGAATATATTATTGGATCTCAATTTCTTTTGTTCATTAGTTAGTTATGTCGAACACAAGCAGCAGCAGTTGTGGTAATATTCCAGACGCCATTAAGAGAGACTTCGAAACAAAGGCAAAAGCGATAATTGATAAGAGGGTGAAGGAAATCAATTTGTTGATCGGGAAATACTCAACTTTCCCTAATCTAAAGAACCAGTTCACGTTCTTGAAGGACCAGTTAACTGAATCAGCCAAATACAAAGAAGGTATGACTGATGATGAAATGGATAAAACTCTTAAAATGCTTCAAAGAGTAGTTACCAACATGTCGGCTACGGAGGTCGAAAAAGGATACTCAAAACATGAGGGAATCAAATATAGCTTAAAACAATTCGACAGAGAGCCAATTCGTTCATTTGGCAGAGTAAAGAAAATAACTGCAAAAGAACTTAATGGTAAGCATTCGAAATAGTTAAATTATTATGTTTTTGGTTGTTGTATTTGTTGATTTTCCTTTTAATCAAAACATTAACTCTTCATTTTTAATTCTATGGTGATTTTATTCGAACATTCCCGATGAAGCAAAACGGCCTTTTAACGGATTTGACATCAACATAACATAAGATCTATTTTAAGAAAGACGTCACGAAATAACTCGACTTAGTTTCACTCGTTTTATTTTTAACTCCAAAAATCCAGCCCACCAACAAAAAATTTAAAAAAACAAAAAATTAGTTCTTTGATTCCTTTTTTGTGATTCCATAAACTTCTTTGCTTCCAACTTTTTCGGAAAAAAATTGAACGCTTGCACTTTTTCTTAACTAAAAACAGAAATGGTCATTTTAATCTTTTTATTGCATTTCTAAAAACTTTTAATGTCGTGTGTTTGTCCTGTTGAGAATGGAATAGAGGCCATTGAATGGTTTAGAAAATATACGCACAATTGTTTTTATGATGCCGTTGATGTTTCTGCTTATGTTTGTGGACTTTTAAATATAGGGTTTTGGATGTTTGCTCAATTCCCTCAAATATTCAAGACATTTCAAACAAAAACGCCAGAGTCATTATCAATTACTTTTCTTGTTATGTGGCTTGGTGGGGACGCAACAAATTTAATTGGGTGTATTTTCACAAATCAAACCCAAGTGCAATTACTCACTTCAATATATTTTGTTTTAATAGACATTGTAATGTTATCGCAATATGCCTGGTATTTACTCATTTGCAGAAAGAAATATCATCGTTTGTTTTGTTCGAATTTTTCTTTTTTTTTAGAATTATCACTTAATTTGTCGTAGGAAAAGAAGTGTATGAGCCAATCGCTTCTGATTCTCCAAATTCATCATTTAGTAATGGGGGAGGCGAAGAAAAAATTTCAGTCAGAACGGAAGAACCAAAAGAGAATCATTCAGAGACAAATAATAGTCAATTTATAATAATACTTATGCTAATAATGGCTGTTTTTTCTTTTCGGAATAGTTTCGAAGGGTCGGAGTCTAACAATTTGCCAATATGCGGAGATACCGAATATTCACTTTTTGAAAGAATTATTGGTGACGTTTCTGCTTGGATTTCTGGGCTTTTGTATTTTTTTGGAAGAATACCACAATCCCTCCATATCTACAGAACAAAAAATGTTGAAGGGCTTTCAATACTTCTTTTTATTTTGGCGACTATTGCAAATGTTTTTTATTCTTTGTCTGTTTTCTTGGCAGGAATTGATCTGACTGATCCAACTTTTTACGAAGCAACGTTTGCTTATATTGTTGGATCATTCTTTGTAATTCCATTGTCTCTTGTCATTATTTGGCAGTATTATTATTACAAACACTTAAAAAATTGGTGGATTCATAGAAAGGAGGGAAGAACCCCATTATTAGGTGGTGAAGATGAAATTAATTAACATATTTGAATGACTTTATTATGTTTAAAACGACAATTTGAATGCGACAATTAGTTAGAGCCCTCTTTTTTGTTTTGTTTCTTTTTTAAAAATTCTTGAATTTCTTCCAACAAGTCTTTGGATTGTGGTTTGCGAGTTGTTCTGAATGGTTTTGAAAGGAAAGGAATTGGTTCCAGTTCCATCTTTGGAGCAATCGCCACTTTTTCAACAACTTTTTCAACATCCCCGAAACAATTCTCTATTTTTAATTCTTTCATTTGAGAACGTAATAATGTAAGTTCGTTTGTGTATTCCGGAAACAAATGTTTGAATTCTCGTATTAAAAATATTGTTACTTCCTTTAATATTTGCTGTTTTGTTGTTTTTTCTATTTGGGAATGTTGTTTTTCTTTGTCAATTTCACTCATATATGCCGAACATGAAACATCAAATAAACAAGGAGAAATACTTTCAGAAATGAGTTGGACATTCATTTTATTGATATCAGACATTGATTCAATTTTGGTACATAACTTTAACAACGCTTTTAAAACTGTTATTGATTCTGTTGAACATGAATTAAGCATTTGTTTAACAGCCTTATTATAAGTAGAATATTCCACAGGTTGTTTCAAAGTAATCCATTGAGTAATGATATATTTTGTAGAAAAAGAATTAATTATATGATTTGGTAATTGTTTTAAGAACATCTTTAAACAATCACAAACAACAAGAGGTGGTAAACCCTCGAATTCTATTTCATCGAATCTTAACAGTATTTCTCTTGCAAAAGCGTTTTCTTGTTCATTGACATTTCCCAAAATCAATTCTTTTTCGCAACACGAATCAATTAAATATAAAAATATTTTTTCTAATTGAATTGGTAATTGCTCTGAAGTTCTTCCTTCTTCTTGAAGAATCTTTTTCAAATCCTTTTTTAAGTATGAGTTGTTCTCATTTCCCATTAACTCACCAACATCATTTAATAATTTTTGTTGTTGAGCATTTTCAACTACTTTCATCATTTCTCTATTTGCAGCGAGTTGTAAATCACATTCTGAAAACATTCTTTGAAATGATTTCACAATAGAATTTAGATGGAGTGGGGCGTTATAAACCAATTCTTTTTTCATTTTAGCAATTCCTTGGGGTTGGTGTGTTATTAAATTATTTAATTTTTCCACCAACATACTACTTTCTTGTTGTGAAAAATGAAATTGATTTGAAATTGTTTCTAATTCATTTGCAATGCATTGAAGACTTTGATTTAACTCATTAATTCCACTATTTTCTATGTGTTAGTTATTTTTTGAACATTTCTTTTGTTTGTAAACAAATACTCAAACTCGATAATCCAGGAAGATTGATGCATGATATGGAATCAATGTATTCTGTGTGTGTTTTCATTTTGTTTGATAAAGCCTCAATACATTGTTTGCAACTTTCTTCAAAAGCTTTTTGATAATACCAAAAAGCCATTTCATTTGCGATTTCATAACTTTCAGGATCCACTTGTTCCGAGCCAATTTGAAATTGGGTTTGGACATCAGTGGGGCATTGTTGGCTTAATACGTTCTTACAAGCATCTATTTGCGAAAAAATCATATTTACAATTTGAATTCCATTTTCAGTTAAATTTTCATGGTCAATGCTAACTTCACGAACTATTTCAACGATTCTATCATCAAAAGGTTTTAAAACAATCGTTTGTTCCCTTTTTCCATGACCAGAAACCGGAATATTAAATACTGCATTAATGACTTTTTCAGCAAACAATTTAAACCCAATTTTATTAAATGGTTCAATATTTTCAAACACCAATAATTTAACAGACTTCTTTGCTTCTTTTTTTTTCGTTTGTTTTCCCCCAAGGAGTTCATGAAAAGTCGAGGATACGGCATTCATTACATAGGCCTCCTTTGATCTGGAATCATTATTTTCGTCAATTATTACAAATCTTTTAATATAATCAATTACGCTTTCCCCTCCAACCATTGTGTTTTCTATTTTCAAATGGGGTAATGTTTGGTATGATGATTTTGATGGTGTTTTTACGACTACCTCATTTCCAAATAATACATACAACCCGATAATTCCTGCATTTGAAATTCTTTCTCTGTTAATCGAATTTCTTTTAACCTCCCTCAATACATCTTTGCTTCTTTTTTCAACTTTTTTGTGTGTTTTCATTGCTGTTTTTCGTTACTGCCCCTAACCAGTTCCAACATCTTTTTTGTTCTTTATAACATTTTTTCTTTCTTCATTCTCTTTTTAGACACCCACCACTCATATCTCATAAATTATAAATGGATAAGATCCGTGAAATTACTTCTTTTAATCATTTACAGAAATTGTATGACTCAGAGACTGATGAATTCAATGAGCAAACTGTGTTTGGAAAGGTGGTTTCCCATAAAAACGTCATTTTATTTGTCAGTGATGGGAATGGAGAGACCATTGCCATTTTCAAGCCAGAGTTGGTTATTCCAAGGAATGACGGACTCAACTGGGTGATGGACAACCAAAGTGTTTTATTTTTTATTAAAAAAGGTACGGTGGTTCTGAGACAAATAAAAATGAACGAGCCAAACCCAATTTTTTTTTCTTCTGACGACTTTTTGATGAAACTGTTTTGGTATTTAAAATTAGTTCAATCACAAAATGGAATGAAGGTGTGTCCAAATTACTGTTTTAGTGATACAAATATTTTTCCCTCATTTGACGTGTCCAGGTTGGCCGTTTATAAGTCCTATTAATAATTTTGTTTTTAATACACTTTTTTGCTTTTTGTCTGTAATTGAGGAAATCTTTCAAAAAAACTTGATAATTAAATCAATGTCCCAGTGGGAGAAGTGTCTGAAGAAAGAAAATGAAATGTACATGATTTTCACACATCCAAAATGCGAATCCAAATCTCGTATTGTATCATTTGATTTTGATGATACTTTGGTGACCGTTTGTGGCTTTTTATTGTAAAGAAATTCAACTCAAACAAATAGCCAAAGAGCGGAAAAAAGTTCGCTACATCATCCGAAGATTGGAAATTATTGAATAATAAGGTTATTTCGACAATTCAAGACGAAATCGAAAAAGAAGCGAAGGTTGTGATTTTTACAAACCAAAAAGGAATCATGGCGAAAGGGATTGTTGATTTCGAGAAATGTAAAGAATTTTGTGATCGTTTGGAACAAGTGTCGAAAGAATTTGAAAAACGTGAAATATACTTTCAGGCGTTTGTGTCTATTTCCGATAACAAATACAGAAAGCCACTACCAGGGATGTGGGAGTTATTGGAAAAGAAGAATAATGGAGTTATTGTTGATAAAAAGAAATCCATTTATGTCGGGGATGCCGCTGGAAGACCTGAAAAATGGGCTGCTGGAAAAAAGAAAGATTTTAGTTGCAGTGACAGACAATTCGCAAAAAATATTGGAATTGATTTCTTTACTCCGGAAGAATACTTCTTGGGAAATAAGCGAGCTTCATTTGAATGGGACGATGTTGATATGAATTCTTTCCCAATTATCGAGCCAAACGAAAGATTAGAGCAACTCCATATTCAGTTTAAACATAACAAAGAAATTATTCTCTTTGTTGGGTCTCCTGCTTCGGGCAAAAGCTCGTTCTATGAAAAATATTTGAAGGGAAAGGGGTATGGTTGGATTAATATGGATACCTTAGGAACTAAGGCAAAGTGTTTGAGTGAAGCAAAGAAATTGATCCAAACAAAATCCATCGTGATCGATAACACAAACCCCTCAGTTAAAGCCAGAGAAGAATTTGTTTCCATTGCGAACCAATTCGATGTCAAAATACGATGCTTCTACTTTGATTACGACAGAAAACTCAGCGAACATTTGAATGGATTTCGAACGGTAACATCAAACAAACATATTCCTCAAATTGCATTGAACGTGTATTACAAGAACTTAGCAAAACCAACTTTAAGGGAGGGATTTGAAGAGGTCATAACAATTCCATTTGGGGTGGACTTGGACTACTTGAAAACTGAAGAGGAAAAGAAATACTTTTTCTATTTCTACTGAATAACACAAATCCTTTTTGTGACATTTTTTGTTGCCAAAATCAAACAAAATGGCACTTTAAAATACAGAAGATTTGAATAAAAAATATTGATTTGGGAAAGAAAAAAAAAATGAAAAAATAAACTAAAAAATAACCCTTTCATTTTCATTATTTATTGTTTGTAAGGGAAATGAAAGCACTAAACGTTAGAACTTTGGATTACGACTCAAGACAGTTAATTGACCAATTAATTCTTACTCCTCCCGACAAAAGAACTCCTTTAAACCAAATATTTTTCGACGTGGCAATAATATTTGGAAAAAGAACCGAGTATCGAATGCTTTGGTTTAGGTTTGACATTCGGAAATTATATTTTTTAAGACACGGAGAAGCGCGTGAAGAATTATTATTTTCGTCATTTTCATATGTCACAATGGAAGAAAATAATTCAAGAATTAAATTAGTATTAACTGATTTCGTTGAAAATCCAAAAAGTTACGTGATTATCACTCAGTCCCAAAACGATACAATTCTTATTTTTCAATTATTAAGAGGTCTTTCTACTCGTCCAACTACTTTATTCTTTGAACAAGACTTTTATCAAGACTACGTCAATAAAAAAAGGGCGGTTGCTTGTAAAAAAAGAGGTCAAAATGCTTGGGCAAGAAGAGAAATGATCATTTTTAATGGGTTGTTTGTTTTGTATGGTGAAACTGGTAGAATTCCTTTAACCATGTGCCCGATGTGCGAAAAAGTTACCATTATAAGACATCCCAGAAATGTGCTTGAAATTACAACTTTGATCAGAAGAATTTTATTACATTTCGATAGTGAACTCGAAATGAACGATGCTTACGATTGCTTAATGACATGTGAACAGTTCACTCGTCAACAAATGATACTTCCAGCCAAGGATTTCTATACTGGAAAACTTGGGGATTTACACCAAACATGTCGTGAGGTTTGCGTCAAGAATATGTTATACCCAGAAGAATGTTATGACAACTTCTCAGTGTTATGTGAAATATTAAGGGCCGTAACAAAGAAAAGGTGTGTCACCATTGGCGATCGAAAAACAACCAAGAGAGAAGAAGAAGAGTTAACGAGAAGACCACCACCTCCTCCTCAATTACCACAACCAGAAGATGATTTGAATCAATATTGTGTTAAAGAAGATCCGAAAAAATATTATAGCAATTTTATTTCTGTTGGAAAAGGTGGTTTTGGTGAAGTTTTCAAGGCCACCAGAAAGGATAATGGCGAAGCAGTTGCATTAAAAGTTTTAAGACATTCAGTTGACGAGAGATATGCCAAAATTGGTTGCGAAGTGGCTCGAATGAAGTTATGGGAACATCCCCATTTGATTAAAACCACCAGTTGCTTTTTGTTTGACCACAAAGTGTATATTGGAATGGAATTTTGCAACAAAGGAACATTAAAGTCCATGTTAAAACCAAGAACACAGGGCCTTTCCCTTGGTGAGATTGCCTATATCCTCAAGCAAACCTTGGAGGGGCTGGCATACATCCATCGAAATGGGTTTATTCATCGAGATATTAAAACTGCCAATATATTGATGGACGACCGATATTGCGTTAAAGTTATTGATTTTGGACTTGTTGTTAGAAAGTCTTCTCAACCACAAAACAGGGCTGGGTCGAAATCTTATATGGCTCCTGAAGTCATTAAACAAATGCCTTACGACGAAAAGGTTGACGTTTGGAGTATTGGTTGTGTTGCCCAAGAATTATTGGAATCTCAACCACCCTATAAAGAACATGGCGTTATCAAAGGTATGTTTAAAACTGCTGCTTTTGGAGCCCAGTACTTACGAGATGAAACAAAGGCTCCTGTTGTATTTGCAGATTTTGTTAATAAATGTTTTGCTTATGAACCAAGAGATAGACCATCTTGCGATATGTTGCTTACTGTTTGTATTTTTATAAGCGTTAATCATTTAACACTAATGACTAGCATCAATTCTTACAAAATGCCCAACAAGCAAGTTTTATGAGGAGAAGCTATGAAATACCCCCCGGGATGTATTAAAAATGCACAAAAATGGCAAATGTAATATTTAAGTAATGAAAATTGAATTTGGCACAACTAATTTTTGAAACACTTTTGTTTTAATTCAAACAACAAAAGAAGACTTCCCTTTCTTTTTTTTTGCACACATTTTCAAAAGGTTTTATTTGAATTGATCTAAAAACTGCACTTAACCATTTTGTCATGGATATAAATTGTTTTGAGGGTTCTTTTGAGGATTATTTAAAAACGGGTGGAATGAATAAACTTTATTGTGTGGCTTATGAAAATGAAACAATTGAAAGAAACAGTTGTTGGGATTTTAGTCAAATTTGTTCTTCTGAACTAACAATAAGATGTTTGGGCCAAACCCCCTATCAAATCATTATTCCAAAAAAACTCGTTGCACTAACAATCGAAATGTGGCATGATGGAAATTCCCCAATACTCCCTTCGTTTATATTTTCTAGTGACGCCTTACAAGAAATTACCATTAGTACCGTTCAGTGCGAAACAGAAACAGAAATTCAAATACCAAAAACAATCAAATCAATTTCTTTATTATCAACAGAAAACATAACTTTAAGGTGTGATCACTTAGAGTTAAATTCAATTGAAGTAACTGAATCATTCAATTGCAATGTTATTTCAACTCATTCACACATGCTTATGGACAACAATAAACTTCTCTTTGAAAACATTGGTGATGTTACGTGTTTTTCTTTACAAAACACACAGTATCAGTTTGGTGTGGTTGATAACGTTTCAATTACAACTCCAAACCCCCTTGTCAACATAATTTCAGAGAAGTTGAATTCTTTAACCCTTTCTCTTGAATCTTCCGATAACCCTGAAGAACAAGAAGGAAATGGTATGTTGCCCATCAAAATTTGTTTGGACACTATTGACCTGACCGAATTAGAGCTTAGCGGGTACACTTTGACCACTTTCCTTATCCCATGCACCCTATCAAGTCTAACACTTTCGTATTGTTCCACAATAAAGCTCATCACGAAAAGTTCATTCAAAGACGATTTGGATATTTCGACTGAATCATGTGAAAATTGTTTATTGAACGAGTCTGTATTGCCTTCGGATAGTTCAAATTAACTTAATAAAAAAAATGAATTGAATTATTAATAAAATGAAATTGCAACAATTCTCTTTAAGGAAAAAGCAACATTGATTTCATCATTTAAATCGTCGTCACCCATTTCAAAAACATTAGACAATTTATAACAATTCCCATCAAACTTGTTTCCAATCGAGAAATATCCATTTCCACCAAACCATCCGCCCTCACTTTTACCGCATTTGATAATTTTATTTTCTTCATTCCCTTGCTTAAACGCAAATATTTTCACATCTCCCTTGTTTCTTGCCTTAAACTGCCTTGCTGCGGTTGACCCATTTCTCTTTAATGAAAACATGAATCCTTCCCCACCATTTTCCTTACAAATATCCTTATAACTTCCGCAACCAAACACATTTCCTTTCATGTCATAGCAAACCACATAAACATTGTCATTTCCACAAACGTCCTTCAAAAATTCTTTGCAATTCAAAGCATTGGATTCAGAGTCAAATATTAATTTTACGTTCTGTTTTTCATTCCACTTTTTCATTGTTGACAACGATTGCTTAATAACCCCAAGATCCTCGTCGCCTGATAATAATTTATCGATTGGGGTTTCCTCTAACTGGACCTTCATTGCCAATAATGAGTCTCGTTTGTTTTCAAATGTTTGTTTTCTCTCCAAGACAGCTTTTTGAAGAGGAACCAAATCCTTTTGGAGCATTGACAGTTCTTTGCTTATCATTGTATCAATCAATTCGTTAAATTTAATTTTCATGAGATTACAATCTTCAGTTTCTTTCTGATTGATTTTTTTAAGTTTGCCAAGAATTGTCTCCAAATCATTGGTAACTACTTTGCTTTGCGATAATGATTTATCTTTTTTCATTATCCCCTCCTTTAACTTTTTATATAGATTATCCATAACGGCTAATGCATCTTTATCTTCCATTCCATATATTTCTTTTTGAACCTCAAACCGAGATTCAACTGAACTGCTGATGGACCTTTCGGTTATTCCCATCGTATTAACCATGTTGGGCAGCATATTAGAAAAGTTCACAAAATCCTCACTTTCAACAAATTGTTCCATTTTCGGGTCTTCTGTTTGTTTTTCAGTTTTTTCCAGTTTCTTTTAAGATTTTCCCTTTGGGCCTTTGAATCTTAACTTACGATAAACCCACACAAAAATTTTATCAAAACTAATATAATGGGTTGGGGCAAGATGAAAGGGTGCAAATCTCGAATATATCACAATGAATAAACAACTGGATAGTTATTCATTTCTTATAGTTGCACAATTCATTAAAAATGAAGAAGATTTTGGCAATCTCAACTTTGTTTGTAAAAAGTTCAAAGAAACAACCGAAAAGTTTCTTTACAACCCAATCGAAAATTTAAGGTTATTCCCTAATGTCCAAACCCAATATCTGTTCAAGAAGAAACAAAAGTTCGTCAATGATATCCAAAACCATCTTGTTTTATATCCAGTAAATTGTAAAGAAGCACAAAAATTACTTTCAAACCCAACAACAAACTGTTCTTATGTTGTTTACACCAAAGAGGACCAAAGGAAATGGAAGAATAAGATCCCAGAGTTTGTTACCGTTATTGGGGAAGACGCATTTTTAAATACTAAATACGCTTCAGTGGAATTACCACCTCGCATAAAAATAATCCAGAAGAATGCGTTTAGTGGTTGTTCCATTAAATCCATTCAATTCCCTAAACACTTAAAGGAGTTGCAAGAAAGTTGTTTTTCCCAATGCACACAACTGAAGGAAGTCACAATCCCAATAACCATTTGTAGGCTTAGTGAGCGTTGCTTTAATGGCTGCACTCAGTTGACCTCGATTGTTCTCCCACAAACAATGACTGCTATCGAAGAAAAAGCGTTTTGTGGCTGTTCAGGTCTGAAGTCAATTGAATTGCCCCAATCAATAAGCTTTATTGGGAATGCAGTCTTTTCTAATTGTGTCAATTTGACTTCAGTTAACCTCCCCTCGCTCATTTCATTTCTCGGAAACAATTGTTTTGACGACTGTACCTCTTTAAAGACAATTAATTTACCATCCACCCTTCGTTCAATAGGAAAATCATCTTTCTTTGATTGCTCTTCATTAGATGATTTGGAAATTCCCCCAACAATTACTTCGATTGGATACAACTGTTTCTGTAATTGTACCCGTATCTATCATCTAACAATCCCCACAACCATAAGAGAATATGGGAAATCTTCGTTTGGAGGGTGTTATCAGTTAAAAGGGTTGGTTTCTTTGCCCGACCAATGCTATCTTTAATTAATTTTAATTGGGAAACAAAACTTTTTTGTTGACAGTTTATGAGACCAAACCAAAAATTTTAATGCTTTCGGACTCGTCACCATTAATTTTTTTTCTAAACTCCAGCACGAATTGTCTCAAAACTGAGCCAAACACTCTTTTATTGCACAAATAATCAACCAATTTTTCATGCATTTGTTTTAAAAAAGTGCGAACTCACCTTTTTTTTTTCAAAAATACCAAACTAACTGCTTTGGTTGGGGAAAAAAGGATTCTTGAGGTATAATTAAGGTAGAAACCACTGTAAAAAACCTTGGGAAGTTATGGGTTTGATTTAAAATTTGATGGAATAGAATTTTCCGAAAACTAAGAAACGAAGGCCTTTAACAAGTTTTGAGGGTTTCGGAGGCACTTAAAAAGATCCAGAATCAAACTAATTTTATCAAATTAATTGATTCATGGCCACCATATTCCCTGAAAATTACACCCCTTTGTTAAACCCATTCCAAACTGAACTTGCCATCAGAAAAATCAAACAAGAATTCGAAAAGAACCTTACTTATGACTTGGACTTGTTAAGAATTACTGCCCCTTTGTTTGTTGAAGCTGGCTATGGTTTAAATGATGATTTAAATGGTGTTGAAGTCCCAGTTCACTTCCCAGTAAAAGGAATGGATAATACTGTTGTTGAAGTTGTTCATTCGTTGGCCAAGTGGAAGAGATTACAATTACACGAACTGAAAATCCCAGTTGGACAAGGTGTTGTTACCGATATGAATGCTATCAGACCAATGGAAGATTTGGATAATATCCACTCTATTTATGTCGACCAATGGGATTGGGAAAGAACAATTACCAAAGAAGATAGAACTTTAGAATTCCTCAGAAGTATCGTCAAGAAGATTTATCACACAATTTATAAGACTGAAGAATACATTTGCAACGAATACTCTCAGCTCACCAGAAGATTACCAAAGACTATTACCTTTTTGCACACTGAGGATATGGAAAAAGAGTATCCAGATTTGACTCCAAAAGAAAGGGAACATGCTGTTGCTAAGAAATATGGAGCAGTTTGTGTGATTGGAATCGGATATCCTTTACCAATTTCCAAGGAAATTCATGACGGAAGATCACCAGATTATGATGATTGGTCAACTGTGACTAAAGAAGGATACCATGGATTGAACTGTGATATTATTGTATGGAATGATGTCCTTCAACAAAGCCTTGAATTATCCTCTATGGGTATTCGTGTTGATCCGGAAGCCCTCAAGAAACAATTAGAGCTCAGACAAAGCACCCATAAAGAAAAACTTATGTTCCACCAAATGTTACTCAAAGGAGAATTACCACTTTCAATTGGTGGAGGTATTGGTCAATCTAGGTTATGCATGTTCTATTTGCAAAAGGCTCATATCGGTGAAATTCAAGCATCTGTCTGGAACCATGAAACAAAAGACCAATTAGCCCAACACAACATCATTTTGCTTTAAGTAATTGCAATTTCTTTTAGTGAATTCTTTTGGTTCCCCAAGTTTCAAACTTATTAAAAATCATAAATAAGATTAAACAACAATTCATTTAGTTTTGGAAAACCTCAAAGTGACTCATACAAACCTTCAAACTTATTGCCGATCACTCCATTACCCAAATCTTGACAATAAGGAATTGTTCCGTTCACATTTGATTGAGCAAATGAAAATTGAATCTGTTTTTGCATTGCTGGTGTGTTGGGGTAATATGTCTTAGTGAAAACGGACACAACATCAGGAAGAACAACATAATAATCGTTGGCTGAATGGGGTTCACTATCGTATGCAATTCTTAATTTAATACGTCCTGTAAAAATTTCATTACCAAACGGAGTTGCATGAAATTCAAACCAGCCCTCGACTGAGCAAGGAAATGGAATTCGACTTAAATCAAAATCAACATAACCCAGTAACTCTTCCCCAAAGATTTTACTGTTATCATAAACAAACAGAATAACGTTGGATCTTTGAGAATCTGCGGAAACAATAAAAACGGTATCCTCAAAAGCAGGACACAACCCTTTAATTTCTTTTGATTTTTTCCATGGGTTATTCGTCACACAACAATAGACAGAAGGAACATCTTTTTTATTTCTTACGTTCAGCCCTTCGGCTTCTAATACTTGGATTGTAACAAACGCTTTTCCACATCCCTTTAATAGCCCCTGTGGAATTGTATCATTTCTTACCCAATCAATTCTTCTGTTCACATGATCAACAATGCAACATTTATTTCTTTGCAATCCGAAGGTACATCCTGGGGGAAGTGTTGTCGACTCAAAAAATGGATAAACACCATCCACTTTATTTCCTTCTTTATCGCAAAGACATCTATTTATGTGGTCACAAAACATTTCTTGTCTATTTGTAGTAATCACACGTTCAATACCTTCTTTTAATTCTCCTTTACTGTTGATGAGGAAAGAAAAATATGAAGGGGGTGGTTCTAACATCCCACCATATGACTGGACGATCTCATCAGAATTGATTCTGACGCCAAGTTTTTTTGTGTATTCTTCGACCAAAGATTCGGCGGAAGGCTTTGAAGATAATATTGTAATTGGGAATTCTAAAACTTCGGATTTTCCTTTGACACGAACCAAAACGTAATGCCTCAATGAAACGTTTTGAGAAATGGAAGAAGAAAGTATAGTTGCATTAATTGGAATAACAATTTGTTGATTAACGATTTCTTTTGATGTCAAAGGGAATTCAACTTCGTTTAATTTAATTTGAGAGACCCTTCTTTCATTATTTTCGGCAATGAATTGAATAACAAGAGTCTTATTCATTTTATTGGTTTTTATAATTGAAGCATTTAAATAAAATAAGATATTATCTCCTCTGTTGTATTGTGTTTGGGTTGCGTGTAGCGTTACAATAACGCCATTTAGGTTAGCACCTATGGTTTGGGGTTGAATTTGGGGCTGTTGGGTATTAAACACAACAGGGAAATCAACAAAATCACCGAAACAAGAAGTGCCATTTTGAAGAATAAAAACAGTCCTAATTGAATAATTCATCAACACCCCATTTTCCATGTTAAACATTACTGGGAAATCGTTTGGCAAAACAAAGTAGAATGGGAAGTGGTGAATCCCTGGTGGGTATTCTTTTGGTATTAACCCTGTGTTGAGCGGAAACATATTAATAGTGCTGTTGATTGTACTAAAGATCAATAACGTTGTCATATCTTCTATATGATCATGTTTATGGGTATTTGTAAATTTAGTATTTGGTGGGACTGATGCATTTTGTTCCAATTGAATATACCCGCTTTGTAAAATCATTGGTTTACTTAGAACACATCTTACATACCCACTGACTGGTTCTCCAGCAACACCAAAGTGCTCAAGAAAGATGAATGTTTTCATAAGGTTAACTGAATTAATTAATCCAGTTTTTAATTTTTGAATTTTTATGTTTTTCCAAAATGTATTTTTCATCATTTTGTGAATGAGCAATCAATTCTTCATTTCTTTTTCGCCGCAACATTTCACAAATCCCATTTCTGTTTTCAATAACAACAAAATATTTTTTGTTTTGAATAATCACTCACCCCTTTGTTGTGGCTTTTGAAGAAATGTCGCTGCACTATCACTTCAAAATTGCTTGTTTGTGGGAATGAAGCAAGAAGTCATGGGAAGGAAAATTAGAGAAAACTGCCAAACAAAGCGGGATTGATGGAGGATTTAACGAAAAAGCGGGATTGAGGAAAAAAATGGAAAAGAAAGTCGGGATGATATTGGGTGACATTTTGGAAGAAACTTATAATTAGACAGGCAGCAAATACTAATTTTTTTTAATACAGGTTATTAGATTATTATTAAACGAAAGGAATGGTGTTGTTTGGCTGAACTCAAAAGGAAGATCTTTTGTGGAATATATTTTAGATTTACTTTGAATGAGTGTTAGTGTTGAAAAGAGAAAATCTGTTCAAATACTAAAAAAATCATCTTCTGAACATAAAGGCGTCTTTAAATCAAAATCTGCCATCAATATAACCAAACCAGTTACCACGTCGGTTTCTGCCCCAGGGAGTTTTAAAGATGACAAATATGATTTAAAAGTAACACTCTCTGCCCAACAACAGTTAAGTTTGTTATTTTTCTTTTTGCTGTTATGACAGAAATTCATAAGCAGATTCATTTCACAAAACAATAATTTGGGATTACTCATTTAATTGTGTTGGAACATTATTTGCTACTGCGGGAAAAGATGGAAAAGTAATGGTTTGGGAAATAAATGAAGGATTGATGAAAAAAGAAGCGAGAACAATCTTTACAAAACATAAAGGGGAGGTGTTGAGTGTTATCTTTTTAGAAAATAATATTGTTTGTTCTTCCTCATCAACAAAAGAGTTTTTTATTTGGAACGCACTCACTGGGGAACAAATAAAGTCAGTTGAACTTGATGATGTGTGTCTATGTATGAAATATTGTAAAGACAATAAGAGATTTATTCTTGGATTGTTAAATGGAAAGGTGTTGTGTTATACATCAGACAAATATGAAAAAATAAGGGAATATGACGTTCATTGCGCAGTTACAGCTGTTGAAATGTATTGTGAAGGGGATGAAGCTAGTGGATATGTTGTTGGAACATTGGAAGGAACAATTTTAGTTTTATTTGATTATGACAACAAAATGCAACTTGTAAAAACTTCTTCTTTGAAAGAAAACGTATTGATATCAGATATAATTGTTAATTCAAAAGATCGTATATGCTATGTCACATATGCCAATAATAAAATTATTTTATACACTCTCATGGATTTTGAGATGATAAGTAAATATAAAGGAATGACAACTGGGTGTTCAGTAATTAGGCCATGTACCAATGAGGATATGTCGTTGTTATTTATTTCATCAAAAGAGGGTGGTGTATTTGTTTTTCCAAACATGCCAGTCTTGTCTAAAAAATCGATAGACTTGAATGGAGCTAAATTAAATTTGTTTGTTACTCCCGGAAAACCATTACTACATGTCTGTTATATTCCTAAAACATCGAACATTCTTTTAATTGATTGTGAAGGTTCAGCATCTGTTTTCACAATTAAATATTAAATGATTATTTGGTTTCTGTTTTTGTTAACATTCGCTTTTTATTTGAAAATATTTAACAAATACCAAATCAATCAATAACTACTACTCCTGTTCTAAATGATCTAATGCATTTTGAATAATGGCAGCTTGAGATCCTAAATGCATTTTTATCAATTCATATTGGGCAATCCTATTAGTCTGATTATTTTCAGAAGCCTCACCCAGCTTTTCTTCAAGAATTGGGATCAAATCTTTAATAACATCTAATTCATTATTTAAATATTGAATACTTTTGAGTTTGTTTGAAGGGATGGATGAGTTTTTATTCTTTAATTCCAATTTCATTTTATTAACAGACATTGAATAAATGGCAATGTATTTACTGAATACTTCAAATTGGATTTGGTTGTGAGTTAAAAATATTTCTGTTGGAACTTGATTCAATACACATAATTCCTCATACAAAGGCTCGGCAGCTTCGTTTGAAACAAATACTTTCGCCGAAAAATAGTCCAATGGCAGATACTCTTTTGAAAGAGACAAAAAATGAACGATTTGATTAATTGAACTGTCATCTTCATAATTATCACATACTTCTTCATTAGGATTAATTTCATAGAAACATTCTAAATTGATTTTATCATTGCTATATGCTTTTTCCAAAACAGTAAATGGGCTATGTTTTGGAAGAATTGGGAGTGGATAATAGAATAAACCAAATGATGTCTTGATAATGTGGCTGTCGACAAAATTAAACAATCCAACAAAACAAGGCATTGTGATGTTTGACTCGGAATTTAACATAAATGCTTGATAGTTTTGAAGTCCATCATCTTCAACACAATTAATTTCATCGAATAAATAAGCATCTTCGAAATCACTAAAGTCATTACTGTAAAACGTCATTCCTTCGATGTATTTGATAAGTAAGGGGACATACGGAAATTTTTTTTTACCATCCTCACTGAGAAGGTACTCAATACATTGCAAAGTAAAATTTGGTTGTTTATTCTTTGGGTTATCTTTCTTCAAAGTATCAGGAGTTATGATATATTGTTGTGAAATCGAAATTAAAGTTTCACCAGATTTTATTGGTTCATTCGAAATATTTTTCAATACAATATGATGATTTTCAACTCTATATTGAATGCTTGGATGGAATAAATGAATTTGATTTGCCCAAGCATTCAAATTATCACAAAAGTTTTCAAACAAAAAGTCCAAACAAGAAATTGTTTTTTGTTCACCCCTTTCGTTGATAATTTGTTCGATTATCCTTTTCATTGCATTTTGACAAAGCTCCATTGCATGCTCAATGATATCAATTTCTCCTTTCTTATAAATCAGAGCACATTTTTTATGATAACTTATTGATGAAGAGTGAATTAGTTCAAACTCCTCTTTTGAATAATCCATTAAATGTAATGTATGTAACAATTGTCGATACAATTGTCTATAAGCAGCAAGTTCATTTCTATTGGAAACAAAATTTAAATTGATATTTCCTTGGAAGTACTGATTTGACTCAACAATCGATAAATTAACAATACGAAGAATTCTTAATAAATCCAATGGGATATCTTCTTCTTTTGCTAAGAAGAAATCAAATGACTTAATATCCTCCTGTTTTAGAATTTCTTCAATTTCATTGTATTCGTCATCATTTGATTCAAAATGAATCCGTAACATAACGTCATCACATGGATTGTTTTCTTCGACAAAGCCATAGCCCAATAGCAATTTTTCATTTGAACGAATACGGTAATTATTAAAAATTTGATCACCTGAATGAACAGATTCTTCATTGCTTTGAAGAGAAAATATTTCTGTTTTGGTATTAGAAATATAAGTGACTTTAGCAGTTGTGCTATGATTACTGAAATCACAAAAAGGAATTAAAGAACCCACTTCTCCCAGTGGTTGTGGGTATATTACCAAAAAGGCTCTTGACCAAAACGTTTGGTGAGCCCATTTTAATCTTTCAAATAAATCATCAATTGGTTGGAAATATTGTGGATATTTATTAATTAATGTTGAGTTGTAATGTTCAACCATGCATTTAAGATACAACACTATTTTTTCAACAGTCGCATATAATTTTGTTCCTTTCATTATATCTAATTCTTCTTTTGTGTAACTCAATGGGCAATCATATGTTTTTGGTAAAGTATTGATATACGGCCAATGAAAACACTCTGGATTTGTTTTGTTTACAGCTAAATACAAATAAACACTTGCATTTAAATCATCTCTATCAACATCACCCTCATTAAATTTTGGTAAATCAACTTCTGGCCATATTTTTGACATATTAAATCTATTAATTTGAATGGAATATGGAATACTCAATAATACATCATCTTTTTTAAAATCTTTTGTAGCACAGATCCCTCTTCCATAACCATCAAACATTTTAACGTCAATTCCCTCAATTTGCGCACCGTTATCACAAACCCACTTTTTGATATCCTCCATTTTCGAGAACAAGAATTCAAGAACTAAAATCTTTAAAAAGAAAAAAAATCAAAAAGTGTTACTTCTTAAACCCTTTTTGTTAAAAGTTAAAGTTTTTTATAGAATTTGACTTGTTTAATTTAATGAAATACTTAAAATAAAAAAATTCAGTTATTTGGAAATATGTTTGGTGTATTTCTTAATTCTTGCGCTCCCCTCTTTCTTCAACTTTGTTATTTTCTTTTCTAACTCATTCGTCATTTCTCCTCTTTTTTCTTCTAAATTCGTTGATAAATCATACAATTCATCTTCACTTTCTAACACAGGCGCACTTTCATAATATCTCATTAACACATCATATCGTTGAATGGGATATGGAACAGCTTGTTTAACCATTATTTCCTTAATTAAATTGCCAATTCCTCTTACTTTAAACCAATTTATTAAAGCTTGCTCGCCTTCCTTATTTCCATCATCAGTAAAAACCAAATCACTCATTGTTGAGCCAATAAATGGTAAACAAGGAGGAACCGCAATTTTCATGACTTCTCTTAATTTACTAAAATTCTTTTCTTGATCACACAGTTCAGTCAGTGATTGTTCGATTTCTTTGTCTTCGGGTAATAATGAATCCCACGTATCTTTTAATCTAAATATTGGCGAAGACTGTAAAGCACTAAAAACTGCTTTCATTCCTTCGAAATTACTTAATTTTCTCATTTCATTTGCAACATTTAAGAAATAGTGAATAAACAAAGCTCTAAAGGCAACTCTTTTTTCAACTAAAATAGAAGTTTGAACAAAACTGAAAAGGTGTTTGCTTGATCTAACTAATTTTATAAGATTTGGTGCTAATGTTTCCTTTTCTTTTTTCATCCAACCATTGCCAAGTAATTCAAAATATGGTATCTTCCTAAATAATTCATTTTGCATGAGAGTTACTTGTCTGGCAAATTCAGTTGGATGGAATTGTAAAACATTAACATACTTTGGATTTTTTTCTAATTCAATGATTTTTAGCCAATGGGCATCTGATTCATCTCTTTTATTCTCAACATGGGCAATGCGAAGCTCGAGTTGTTTTTGTAATATTTTACTCATTTTAGTATTAAATTGATTGAATCTATCCAATAATTGTTGGAGTTTATCAATCAGTTCTTCTTTTGCTTCAAAATCCTTCCATGCATTCTTCATCCAAGTCCTTACAAAATTCATTATCTTAAGTCTTAATGGAGAGATTACGTCCTTCACAAATGCTTCCCATTCCATTCCATCTGGGATGGATGGGTCGAATAGAATTCCAAGTAATTCGATGAGTTTTTCTGGTGTTAAAACGAGTCTATAAGCCAAAACAAAGCATTCATGAAAATATTGATCGTTAAATTCTTTTGACAACATGGTTTGAACACACTTTTCAACTGTTGCCATTTGGATAATTTTTAAATCGCACCCAGCCTCATTTGTCCAAGTGATATATTCGGGTGTGTCTGGAAGATCGAAAGTGGTGGAAAATCTAGGATCAGCGTTGTAAGTTTGTTCATCAATTTTATTTTCGCCAGTTGTTGAAAAAGAAGAGACATCAGTTGACCCACTGAAGGTAGACCGAGTATCTTTTGTTCTCATGATAGCGGGGGTTGGTTGCCTTAAAGACATCACAATGAGATCTCGAAACCAACTTTTTTTTATCAAAATTTTTTCTTCTGCATCCTTTTTCTCTTCTTTTTTGGTTTCTTCTCTCCTTCTTTCTAATAACAAATACTTTTTTTGTTTTTTGTTTATTATCTGTTTATTATTATTTTATTAGATTTTACTATTATGACTATCGAATAAACGCCAATTCCTTTTTTGTTTGGGTGGTTGGATCGAAAACACAAAAATACGCCAAAATTTATTTTAAAAATAATTTTTTCTACAACAAAAAATGTATAACAAAATTATATTAGTTGAGGTCAAAAGAAATGAGTGTTGAGGAGGAGGACGAATCCCTATATGACACTTTTGAGCGTTGGTATGAATTTAAATTGGACATAAACATTGAATCTGTTTTTTCATAGCGAATGTTTCGTAATATGATTTCCGCATTCGCGAATAGGGTGTCTTCAAATTCTTTATTGAATTGCCAAGACATTCTGTCAAGGGACCAAATTACCACTGCTGAGTTAGTGTATAATAAATTGGAGATAGTGCTAACAAACAAATTGTGATTATCTCAACAAAATCTGGTATATAATGGATTAGTGATTGATAAAGAATGTCATTCATGTATTTACCTGTTATGGGAAAGTACAAATGAACAGCAAATCGTAACACATTCTCAAAAATCAACAGTAAAGAAGCAAATAGAAATATAAAAAATGACTTTTTCGAGTCAATAGAAGTAAAATGGGATACTTGATGGTGATATTTTTGAATAACCAATAGCCCAAATATTAAAACCATAATGGCTAATAACATGTTTGCTATTTTGTGAGTTATCAAATAGGATGAACAAAAAACACAAACATGCTGTGGAAATCCAAGTATTCCAAGTTTCTACCTTTCCATTGTTGGAAACACATTTATTACCCTCGAAAAACAGAAAAACATATGCGATCATTACGGTTGTAATAAAGAGACCATTGATTAGAAGCAAGCCAGAACTAACAATATTCAAATTTATGACACGAGCTTCTCTTTCTGTAAAGTCCTTAATCCAATAATAAAGTGTAAAACTGACAGCAAAAAAATTACACATATAAACCACTCGTGAAAGAAAATATGCGGTACACGTTGTTTGTGAATATAATTGAATTATATGGGACGTTGAAAATGCTAAAAGAATTAATTTGCAGTAAAAAAACAAAATGAACAAACAGAATGTTTGAATGAAAAAGGTATAAATAATAATGGCATAATGCAAAGTTGAATATTGTTTTCTAAATTTCAAACTAAAAAATACTAATATAATTGTGAAATAGAATATGTACAAAATGGGAGCAATAATATATTGGGCACCTTCTGTGTGTGTGGTTAACCCAAACATCAAAAACAGAATATGAACAACACAAAACTTAAAAAAGATATTTTTGTTTTTTGGACCTTCAAAGTGAGTCGCAACAAAAAAACAAAGAAAAGAGAAAAAGTGTTTCAAATCTACAAAAAATCCAATTCAAAAACTTAAAAAAATGAACTCGAAAATTTCAAAGAGGAACAAAAAGGATGTTCAAGGCTAAGAAAATGCAAACAATGAGACCAAAGAAAAAGGTTCCAAAGGGAACTCTTCGATATGATCTTCATAAAACCATTAAAGAAGGTATTTCTAAGGGTACTTTAAGGGATTCTGTTAAGTGTCCACCAAACGGAAATCAAAACGAATGGATGGCGGTCAATTGTTTTGATTTCTTCAATAATATTCTTCTGGTGTATTCTGCTGTATCAGATTTATGTTCGCCAAACGCATGCCCAATAATGAATGGCGGGCCAAATATGGATTATCTTTGGATGGAAAACAAAAAATCAGTTCAATTGCCTGCGAGGGAGTATTGTGAAAAATTGTTTGAATGGGTTCAAGCTTGCTTTGATGACACCAAAATATTCCCTGCCGAGTTTACTTCTAAAGCACCAAAAGCTTTCATGCCTACTCTGACTAAAATATTCAAAAGATTATTTAGAGTTTATGCCCATATGTTTTACAGTCATGCAAATCATTTGAAGGAATTGGAATTAAGCGATCAAGCCTATTTGGGATTTAGACATTATTATGTATTCTGTAGAGAATATAGTTTGTTGTCCAAAGACGACATTTCCCCATTGGAACAAATGATTGATCCAATTGACAAAGAATTCAATCTCAAGAAGCTTAATTAAATTTGAATTACTGCCACAAACACTCTTCTTTTATTTTTGAAAAAAGTTTCAATCCAAAATCCTTTGATTTCGTTTCAATGTATTTCGGAATCCACAGGAGCCTTTTTGAAACCGAAATTATCGAAAAATTGTGTAAATCACTTTGCCCTTTACTTATGTTTGATTTAGAATCAATACCTCCTCGCAGAAAGTTGATTTTCACTAAATGGCAATGCCTACTACAGCTGTTAGTTCGGTTCCAAATGTTTTTAACTCATGAAAGTCAACACACAACCCAAATATTCAACCCCAATTTCCAGAAACTTAAAATGCAATTTTGATTTATTGGGAATGTTACAATTATTTCGAACGCACATTTTTCTAAAGGCGTCCATTTTTAAACAAAGATCTCCGCTACGGTCCTTGCCTAAAGTTTTGGTAAACAAACTATATTAACTATAAATTTTCTTTTAGTGACCACTCATTTTCCTCATCCCTCTTATTTTTTTAAATAGAAATAGGCAAATACGATTTTTTTCGAATAGCAAATAATAAAGTAATGGCATCATTATTAAATCCAATTGATTTCAAAATTGACGATGGGTCAGGTTTGTCCCAAAGAAAAGAAGAATCAAAAATATGAAAACTATTTTAAGAAATGAATCAGAACAAAAAAATATTCAAATATTAAAAAGATAGAAAAATAAGTTAGAAGTATAGAATCCAAGAAAGGTAAAAAGAGATAAAAATAAAAAGTCCAATAAAAAACAGAAAATAAAAAGAATCTTAAAAAAAAAAGAAGATTTCAAAAAAAAGAAGGGGGATGGGAAAGGACAAAGAAAAACAAGTGGTAATCGAACAAGTAAAACCAAAAGTCAAATTAACTGTTGAGGAAATCATGAGAGTTTTGGATTGTTTTGTCAAGAAAGAAGATTTTTTAAAAGTTCTTCGCATTGGAAGAAAATTTAGGGACATCCCAAATAAATACAAATATAACCCAATTAGCATTGACCCATCGATCATCAATTTATTTACCAATATTGAAGTTCAAAAATTGTATGCTTGGAACGATACACAAATACCTAAAATGAACCGATATGAAGTCGAATATCCAGAAACATATTTTCATTATTATTTAAAATACTTTTCCATTAGAGACAAAGTTACTGCAAGAAGAATAGTTTATTCATCGGAAGATCGAATTAATTACGAATGTATGAAGGGAGAAGGAATATTACCAGAAGGAATAACTCAAATTGCAGAAAAATGTTTTGAGGAGTGCAACAAAATAGTTAGTCTTAATATTCCATCGACTGTTACTTCGATCGGCAGAAATGGATTTGCGAATTGCACTTCGTTAAGTAGCCTTACCTTACCTGAAAATTTGAAAGTGATTGGAGATAATTGTTTTTTGGCATGCAATAATTTAAATTCGATAACACTGGGAACAACTAATGTGTTTAAAGGAAAGGCATCATATGGAATATATTTGTTTTTGGAAAAGAATAATATTCATTGCAGTGATGTTTATTATTCAATTGAAGATAGAAGGAGATATGGTAATAAAATTCCTGAGATATGCAATTCTTTGTCTGATAAATGCTTTGCTGCTTGTTTATCGTTAACATCAATTGAAATTCCAACTACAATAAAACATATTGGTTCCCATTGTTTCGAGGGATGTAAAGGACTGAAACAACTTAGCTTGCCATCAACAATTAGCTCATATGATCATGCTTTTACTGGTTGTTCATATATAACAGCATTAACACTTCCAGGCAATTTCCCAAAAATTGATAAATCGATATTTGAAAACATTCAAATGATAAAATCAATAACATTAACTGATTGTATTCAATTTGACGGACTTATTTCGTATACATTGGCTGTAATAATAGAAAGAGGAGGAATTCCATGCACAAACGTCATATTTACAGAAGAAGATAGAAAGATATTTGGAGAGAATATACCAAAAGGAGTAAAAGAATTAGGTGAGAATTGTTTTGCGGGAGATTTCAGAGCAAAATCGGTAACTGTCCCAAAAAGTGTAACTAAACTTGGTGTCTGTTGTTTTAAAAATTGTTGTTCTTTAGCTTCGGTAGCTTTACCTGCTACTGTTGTTAATATACCGATGTCTTGTTTCTATCAATGCCCAGCACTCAAATCATTAAAAGCAAAATGTAAAACAATGACGTATGAAAGGTATTGCTTTTTTGGTTGTGAGAAATTGAAATTAAAAAGTAAAAACATTCCTGCTGATTGTTTCATTGAAGAACCACCTTCGCCCGATAAACAAAAGAAATAATTGTAATTCCTAACTCATTCAAAAAGTTTATTTTATTGTAAAATCAATGGAAATTATGTATTTCTTTTGGTTTCTTCTGATTGAAACCTCAAAACGTTTTTTTTCATTAAAACTAAAATGAAATTATTAAAGAATAATGAAAAACTAAAAAAACTAAAAAGTTAAGGATGTCAACCATTCACGGTTTTTCAGATTTCGGAAAAGAACAAAAGCCAAAAGGACAGGGCTATTTCAGTGGTGGAGATAAGGGTGGCGTAGAATTCTATGCAAACGATGACGCCACTGATGCCTATAGACAAGCTGAAAAAACAGCAAGTACAAACAATGGAAATGCACACCACGACCCGGCGAAGGGTGATTTTATTTTAAATGTTGTCATGTATAAAAATGGCTTTACGGTTAATGAAGGCCCCCTAAGGAATTATGAAACCCCAGAAAATAAACAGTTTATTGATGACGTCAAAGAAGGATTTATCCCAAAGGAATGTGTTCAAGAAGCACAAAGAAGTAATATCGCAATTAATTTGACAAATTCAACCCAAAACGTTTATAACGGGCCACAGTCATCTTTTTCAACAAGAACAACCACTCAACAACCATCGTCATTTACTGGAACTGGAAATACTATTGGAAAGTCCACTACGACTAATTATACTGTCAGCGGTTCAGTTCCCACTTTGGACGCATCAAAACCAACCACAAACATTAAGGTCAGATTCATTGATGGAAAACAAAAAGTATTCAAAGTCAATCAGGATTGGACTGTTTCTCAAATTTACGCGTTGGTTAAACAAGAAACATCTATCAATGAATTCAGACTTGTTGCTGTTCCAAACAGACAACTTGAGATGAGTGAAATGACAGTCGTTGAAGCGAAAATTGCAAATTCTAGTTTGGCACAACAAAAATAAATGATTTTATCAAGTTATGGTTTTTTCTTTCCTCGCGCATTTTTCGTCTTCGCAGATTTGGGAACACAAAAGGGGAAGTTTTGTTAACAAATGTAATTGATGGATAACAAGTTGTTTTGGGTTTATTCTTTTTTTAGCAAACGTGGAAACCATAAAAAAAAAGAAAACCAAAAAGTGGCAAGGCGTGTCAATCTTTTTTTGGCTTCAACCAAACATTCACATTAATTCTTGGAATAGATGTAAACAAGAACACTTCGTCAATCACAGAAAATTCACGAAAAAGTATAATTGGGGAAACCCAACAAATTACCATTTTTTGACTCAAACCTTTTTCGAAGTATTAATTTTGGCATGGAGTTGCTTCCTAATTTGATGAGAACCTTTTGTTCAAAACTATAACTACAAATAAGCAGTATGTACATTCTTCTTACGCTTCTATTAGTTTTTACATCTCAAGGGGTGTTTGAATGTTCACTTGGGTGTATTTCAAATGTATGTATGGCTAATAATACGTGTCCAAGTGGGTGCACTGTTGGTTATGAAAGTGGTGATACCACGTGTTCTCGTTGTGTTAGAGTAAATGATACAGATTTCGAAAGTCCAGTTTATTTGAAGGTCGATGGAGAATGTAAGAAAACAACTGCTCTGTTACAAAAAAATGGTTGGGTCCCAGATAAGTCAACATTGCCCGAACTCAACGCAGATGATCAGATGGTTTATGTTAGTTTTGATTTAAATACACTTATTGACAAAAGTCCGTGTTATTACAAACAACCCTACCGCCAAGGAAAATGGTTTAAATTTGATGCTTCCACATTAAGTCCCGAAATTGATTTTGTTACTTTCAATTTATCTAAAGAAATACTCACAAATTTCAACATCTATGTAGATGTGTCCAATTCTGACTCAACTGAGGAAAAACCATTCTGTCTCAGTCATTATTACCTAAGGGGGGATTCGTATTCCAATAGATTGAAAATACCAATAACATTTAGCAACAAAAACACTGAAAAAATGCTTTATATTTTTGTTTCAGTCGACGAGTTCGAACAATTTACTGCGGGTATAAGAATTTATGAAGACCCCGGAAATACCCTTTATATGTATTACAATTTAAATCAAACAGAAACTGATTTGTTGAGAAGTGATCTATCCTCTTCTTTGACTTATGATTTTCCATTCGAAGAATATGGAATGTTTGGATATGGGATATGTGCGCCAAACGTCATTTTTAGCTACATCTCTTTTACTTTGAACTTCAAAGGAAATTATTCAATTCAAATAAATACAAAAGCAAAAAACAAACTTCTTTATCTTCAAGAATATCGAATTAAACCCTTGGAGGGTCAAACAATTGAAAAAGCGCCTGCTGAATGTAAAACTCTTTGGGTTGGGGAAAAACATGGTGTTTTAACTAAGCCAGGAACTGAAATGGGCATTAACGTTAAAATTGACCAAAATAGAGAAGAAGACGGAAATGATATTCGATATTTCTCGCTAATGACACAAGAATTGAAATTAAATTCCAAAGTTACAATAAAAGCAATTTGCCCAAACCAATGTAACATTGATTTAAACCAAGGAATTTGTTCTGTTGAGAAAGGGTCGTGCATTTGTAATGATGGTTTTGGAGGCGATGATTGCCATTTGAAGTGTTATTATAATAATACGTGGCGAGAAAAGGATAATGCCAACCTTTGCTATTTTGGAAGCGCTCATTGTGATCAATGGTGTGGTTGTGAAAAGGGATATACATTAGTTGACCATTTTTGCGTTAGTGACACGTGTTTGAAAGGAGGAATATCTTCAGAAGAAGAATGTTATAGAGGTACTGAGGGGTGTTATGGAAATTGTTATTGCCAAGAGGGATTATTTGTTAAAACTACTGACAAAAAGTGTAAATCACTGACGTGTGGAAACAACAAAATTGAAAAAATTTATGACTCTTTTGGAAATTTTGTGAGAACAGAAGAATGTGATAATGGGACGAACTGTAACTCACTGTGTTATTGTGAGGAGGGATTTGAACCAAATCCCGATGAATTAGGGTCATGTATTCCAAAACCATTCCCAACGTGGGGTTACGTCGCAATATCTGTTCTGAGTTTTTCGGGGTTATGCATTTTTGTTGCTGCGTCCATCATTGTTTTTATATTCTTTTCAAGGTATAGAAGAATCAATACAAACCTACTCGTGCAAAGACAACCATCCTATCATTATTACATTCAAAAATCTTCGAATATTCCATCAGCAAAAGAGAACAAATATGAAATTATTCCAAATGAACTCGATTTTGGAAATTCTGAGGATGTAACGGAAATATTTGAAACAAGATTCCAAAGAATCAGAATTCATAACCATTCAAGAAATAAATGGATGATGGTCATATTCCACACCCCAAACAATCCAAAGTTTGTATTCCATTTTGAACCACAAGTTGTTTTTGTAAGAGCACGAACGACAATGAAAAACGAAATGTGTTACATGACCCTTTATTGTACAACAAAGATTAGAAATATGAAAATACCATACACGGTTTGGTTTAGCAAATCGAAATCAACTTTAAAGAACATTGCTGATTTGCTTAAAGATAAATCATTTGAAAATTGGGATAAAGATGACCAAAAAGCTATTAATAAACTTTGGAAGAATGTCAGTAGGGAATATCATCATAATTTAACAATAACAACTGACTCTATAACTTCAATTCATATTGATTTGGACGAAATTGCGATGGCAGAACAACCAATAGCCGAAGGTGCAAATGGAAAGGTATTTGTTGGCGTGTACAGAAGTCTTCCGGTTGCAGTTAAGCAGTTTAAATGGGACAATGTTTCAGAAGGAGAAATGGCGGAATTGAAAGAAGAAGCAATGGATGAGTGCGAATTGATGAGTAAATTAAGAAATCCATTTGTTGCCAGTTATGTTGGTTCTGTTACTTACACCCCGCAAGTGTCAATGGTAATGCAATACTTCCAATTGGGATCTTTGGGGGAATATTTAAGAAAAGAAAATGATACTTATTTCCTTATTCCGTACAGACTCAAAGTCAGAATATTATTTGATACTGCGAGAGGGATGCGTTTCTTACATGAAAACAATATTAAGCATTTGGATTTAAAACCAGATAACTTACTTGTGAATTCTTTCTATTTTGATAGTGCATGCTGCATTAAAATAACAGACTTTGGAACAAGTAGGTTTAAGAAAAGGAAAAGACAGGACAAAGGCTTAGGAACTCCTATTTATGCGGCCCCTGAAACAAATAAGGATGAATACACATTTTCAGGAGATGTTTATTCATTTGCTGTTACTGCGTGGGAGCTATTCTATCAAGAAGAACCTTACAAAGAATTCAAATCAATTTTTGAAATAAGAAATTATGTTGAAAATGGTAAAAGGTTGGGAATTGATGAGCTTATGCCAATAGAATATAAAGAAATGATCGCTGCTTGCTGGAGGCATTACCCAAATGAAAGACCAACATTTGACCAAATTTGTAAATTGTTAGTTAAAATTGATGAAAAAGCCGAAGACCACACCAATTTGGATGGCAACGTTTCTTTTGAAAGAATGGAAGATATAGTCAACAAAAGGAATAATGCAACAAGGCGTCTGATTAATGAATTAACTCATGATGACTAATTTATTTTTTTTATTTTGGCGGGATGTCGAAAGAAAATAGAGATAAAGAAATAAAACTTTCAATTTAGAAGAGATGTCTTCCAGATTTTTCAACTGAATTTCTAAGTCCGTTGTTCAATTCATGATCAGCAATGATTTCATCCATATCAACGTGGCATCTATATCTCCAATAGTGAATTGGGTTTGATGGTTCATTGACTTGTTCCATCTTTGGATCACGTCCTTCAATATACTTAAGTTTAAGAGAAAGGATGTCTTGAAGTGGGAAACAAGCAAGCATTGATGGACCATACAAGTGCATATCGAAAATAGTTCTGACGACATCAATTGGGCATGAGAATGGAGCAGCACCACTTCTTCCAAGAAGGTGTTCCCAGAAGTATTGGGTCTTATATCTATCTTCTTCCCACCATCCACGAATGGTTGACATGTCATGTCCTGATGGAGCTGAAACAGTAAGGTATTGGTAATCAGCTGGGTGATAGAAAAGGGTGGTTGGGGTATCAGTTAATCTTTGGATTCTCAAACAATTAATTTTCATGTCATTCATTACTCTAACAACGCAATCTGGGACCATTCCAAGATCTTCTCCACAAACAAGCATGTTGGAGGCTCTGGCCATGGCTGGAAGTCTCTTTCTGGCAGTTGCTTCCCAAAGTCCTTCGTGTCTTTTGTAGAAATAATCTTTGTATAATCTCTTCAATCCTTCTTGTACCCAATGGTCAAGTTCATTGAAACTTGAGTAAGTCTTTTCCATATCGATTCTTGGAATAAACATATTTGGATTGTGTTCGTCTCTCAAAAGGCAAACATTTTGCAAAAGAAGTTTAAGTCCAGTAACAATCTTTTTGTCTGATTCTCTGTATTGTGGAGACAATCCACTTTTTTCGAGAATAGCACCTTCGCTTTGGAATTCAGTTTTTAAGTTGTAAGTTCCATTATAATTATTGACAAGGAATCTGGAAATAACGAAATTCTTTTCGTCACCAAAGAGGCTGTCCAATGTGTGGTCTCTAATGTATGGGTAAGTTAATCTATCAGTGTCATAAACTCCATATGATTCAAGTTCTTGTCTTGAGAATGGTAAATCTGGTGAGAATCTTCCAAGAAGACCAGTTCTGTGAGCTGCTGGAATTGCCCAAATTCTGAAGAAACCAAGGATGTGATCGATTCTATAGGCATTGAAGTATTGCGACATTTGTGATAATCTTCCTTTCCACCAGGCATAATCATCCTTGGCCATGTTGTCCCAGTCATAAGTTGGGAATCCCCAGTTTTGTCCTTCACCAGCTGAGAAATAATCGGGTGGGGCTCCAGTGGATTTGTCAAGATGGAAGAGATTTGGATACATCCAGCATTCAACTGATCTCTTTGAAACTCCGATTGGGAGATCTCCCTTCATAGCAACTTTGTGGTCAGAGGCATAGTCACTTGCTTCCTTAAGTTGTAAGTGAAGATTGTATTGGACAAAAGCGTAGTAATCACATTCAGCTTTATTAGCAGCGTACATAGCTTCGACTTCAGCAAAGTCCTTTGGAGTTGGTGGTAATGGGGTATCAATGGATTTAACAAGAGCACGATAAACACAATATGGAACCAACCATTTAGCAGAACTTTCTTTGAATTCTTCGAATCCTTTTTGAGAAGTTCCGACGGTAGCAAAAATTTTTCTGGTAATGGCTTCTTTTTCTTTAAGGACAGCTTCATAATCAATTTGTTCAAGAGCATTAAGTTTTTGTGAAATTGATTCGATTTCAGCAAGGAGTTCTGGGTTTTGGGTCAAACAAGTAAGTCTAAGGTACATTGGGTGGAGGGCTTGGACTGAATTTGGATTATATGGATATGAATCTCTCCATGTGAAGTAAATTGTAGTATCATTGACTGGAAGGGTTTGAATCAAAGAAAGTCCAGTAATATTACACCAATCAACAACTTTTTTCAAATCAAGGAACTCACCACAACCACATGAGGCTTTGGTTCTAAGTGAAAAGATTGGAGTAACAACAGCAGCACCTCTGTAGTACAGTCCACTAAAGTCAACATCTTCTTTGACAATAAGAGTGTCAACAACTTCAACTTTTTCGGTTTCTTCTTCAGTTTCAGCGACTGGTGGGATGTAGTAAACTCTGTTAGATCTGTCTTCCCAACGGGCATTAGCACGAGTGTTGGCATCAGCAATGAAACATTTATATTCAAAAGATGCAGTTTCATTTGAAAGATCAACAAGTGCTTCATAGTATGGAACATGGGTTGGAGTCATTTTAATTGCATTTCCAATATTCCATTTTCCAAGAGTTTCGGTGGCTCCTCCAAGGTAAACACATTGGCCTTCTGGGACGCAGGTACATCTAACTTTAAGAAGAAGAGTGGTTTTACCCAATTTCTTGATTTCGAGTTTTTCTTGTGGTCTTTTACCATAAATAACTTTTCTGAAATAGGAAGTTGTTAAGAAAGTATCTTCAGCATCAAATCCTGAAAGGAAAATATCATTGAGTTCAACTTTTCCAAATGCCTTCAAGTTGGTTAAGTCAAGGGAGTGTGGGAATGATTCTTTTGATCCTTCAGCTCTAAAGATTTCGGTTACATCATCTTCTTTGGTAATAAGGTAACGATAATTAATAATTCCTTTGGAAGCAAATTCTACTTCTCCTGACCAGGTGTTGTTGTCAACATAAGTCAATTTGTAAACTTTTTTTTCTCCGGATACTTCGAGACAAACAGCTTGTCCGAATGGTGTGCTGTAATGAATGGTGATAAAGACCATGACTACTTGAATGTTTTTTGAAAGTTTTTCTGTCAGATCTTTTATATGGAAACTCTATGATGACGTGGATGTACGATGGTGTGTTAATTTTTCATTTCGGCATATTTTTTCGTGTATCACCACTGTTGGTTTTTGAACACTTTTTTCTTTCGATTTATTTTGACGTAATGACCATTTTCTTAACAGTGCTTTTTGCTCGAACTCGTATTTATTTTTGTGGTCAAAATTTGGATCCAACCGACTCAATTTCGCGGGAATTTAAATATATTTTCGATTTAGGTAAATTGAACGAAATTTTCATCAATTTAGAGTTCTTCTGAATTTTTCATAGGATCGTTATATTATAGTTTTTTATAACTCGAGCCTTAGAAAATGGCATTGAACATTTTTGAAGGGTTTTGGCCAATAAAATTCTAATTGAAAAAGAATTTTCTGAAGAAACGAAGAAAAGTCGTGACACTAACAAACAACGAATTACAAGATGTTTCAACGCTTTGTTGGATAATTGTTTTAAAAAACAAAATAAACGAAAAAACTCAAAAGTTTCAATTTTGTTTTGGATGAACGAAAACAAGAAAAGGATTTGTATTATTTCGGACACTCATGGGATGCACGGTTCAGTTGCTATCCCAGAGTGCGATTTTCTTATTTGTTGTGGCGATCATATTGAATGGGTGAATGAAGAAAATGTTCGAGAGTTTTATGACTGGCTAGTTAAGGCACCAGCAAAACATATAATCCAAGTCCTCGGAAACCATGATGTTGATATGAGAAAGATGCCCCTGAGTAAAATAATACCCCCAAAATTAAGCCATTTGGTTTTGCTTGAGAACCAAACAGTTGAGATAGACGGGATCAAAATTTATGGATGTGGGTTTCAAATTGCCCAAATTGCGAATGGCAATACTTTAAGCGGAATAAAGGTTCCAGTCGACATTATTGTTACACACGAACCTCCATTTGATATTTTAGATGAAAAAGATGTTAAGACGGGGGATTGTCATTATTCAAAAGGATCAAAAGTATTGTTGAATTCCATTAAAAAAGCAAAAGCCAAGTTAATATGTTTTGGGCATGTGCACAATTGTTTTCGTTGGGAAGAAAAATATGGCAAAATATATGTGAATGCTGCTTTAAAAATTGATAATCCAAATGATAAACATCTAAAGGCTTCTTCCATCCATACCAAACCATTTTTATTTGAATTTGATGGAAATACTTTCACTGAAATAAAATATTGGAACATCTAAACAAAAATTGAGTGATTCGTCAAAAGGGAGGTTGCAAAATATGTTTGGTTAAAAAATCATTAATTAGCACTTCATTACATGTAACATGGGTACTGTTGGACATATTGAACAGGTTGGTTTGGTCTTCTTACCCTTCTTTGGGGGATGGGTTGTTGTTGCATTGGCATTCTTTGTCTATTCAATGGTTTTTGTGGTTGGAAATATTGAGGGTTCATGTGTGGAATTGGTTCGTACTGGGCAACTGGGGCGCGCAATGGGCGCAAATAATTAATTGGTCTCATTGTGACTTGGCCAGTGTATGGATCAATT
Organism: Entamoeba moshkovskii; assembly: GCA_002914575.1. Classification (NCBI taxonomy): domain Eukaryota; phylum Evosea; order Mastigamoebida; family Endamoebidae; genus Entamoeba; species Entamoeba moshkovskii. The sequence continues at coordinate 101,651 of NWBR01000124.1, forward strand.
ATTTGTTGCATTGGAACATAGACAATCCTTTGCTGAGGAGCAAACATTGGTTGTTCATAAAAATTTCCAGAGTTATCAAAATGAATTGTACCATCATCATAAAAGTCATCATCACAGAATTGGTCATTCCCATAAAATTCATGTTGACTGTTTCCACTTTCATAACATTGAAATTCGTCATTCATTCCATAATCATAATCATCCTCATTCATTCCATCATCATCCATGTCTTCTTGTTGTGACTGTAATATTTCTAATTGACTTTTAAGTGCTTTTAATTGTTGTAATTTTTCCATTAATTCTTCTGAAACAAGTTTTTGTGGGGCTTGCCCACTGTAATGCTCTTCGGAAGGGAGTGATTGGTCCATTTGTTTATTTTGCGTGCCAGTTCTTTGTGGTCTTCCATCTCCCAATCTACTCTGTGGCCTTGCATTTCCAATTCTGCTTTGAGGTCTTTGTCTCAGCTGACCCCTTTTGGGAACATTTGAATTTTGTAGAGTTGGCAATATGATTTGTTTTTTTTGTTCTTTCTGAGGATTTTGTTGGTGTTCAATTTCACTTCCTTTATGAGCCCCTTCGTTCGCTGGTTGTTGGGATTCAAAATTAACAGATTGTTCAATTTTATCATCAACAATATCTTTTTTAATATCACCTTTAATTTGTTGAGTTGGTTGGACTGAGGAATGAGTTTTCGAATTTAATTGATCAGCACAAAAATCATCTAAAACACCACTTGCCAGAGGGGATTGAACTAATCTTTTTGAGGGTTGGTGATTATTAGAAGATTTATCGATTTGAGTTTCGCCATTAGAAATTTTAATTGGAATATTTTGTTTATTATTTTGTTGTAAAGGAGGTTGAATTGCCTGAATATTTTGAATTAATTGTTGTGGGACTGTTTGTTTTTGATTGTCTTTTTTTTGTTGAATTTGTTTAGTGGTAATTGGACCAACACTTTGTTGGGGCGCAATTGGTTTTTTAGAATCATCATTTAAATTATCTTTTTGAATAATATTTAAATCGTCTTGGCGACTAACATTGGCTTGTAATAAATCTTCTTTTGCAACTTTTTCGAATTTTTCTGATAACTCTCGTTGTCTTCTTTCCAAATTAGCGTACATCGCACAAATTTCTTGCATTTCATCTTCTTGTTTGGCCAAAACATTGTTAATTGTTTGTGTTTCTTCTTTAATTTTTCTTAATTTCTCGATAGAACTTGGATTTTTTAATGAATTTGTTAAATTTTTATTTATTTCTTCAATTCGTTGAATTCCTCCTTCTACTATTTTGGAAAGCTCTCGGGATTGTTGTTGTAACATTATTGGTATTTCTTGTTGTCCCGCTAATATCTCGGCTTGATTTGGTGCCACCCGAACCAATCCTTCTGCGAAGGATTCAGTAGCCTGCCCATAACTTTTGGACATCATTTGACATTGTTTAGTAAATTGATCACTTGCATTTGCCAATCTTTGTCCCATTGCTTGTCCTTTAAAATAAGTAAAAACTCATAAAAACCACGAAATAATAAATAACAAACTTGCAGCACTCATGTCGTTAGCAAAAGAATTTAACTGATTTTGCAAATTATTATTTGGTGGGTTCATGAAACAATTCTGAGGAATAACAGTTCCTTGAAAGTAAAAAAAACAATTATCAAAACCATTGTTTTAATTTATTTATAAAATTTCTTTTTAAGATTTTCTCTAAAAATACAGCTCCAATAACAAAATATTATAATTATACTATCCTTTTGTTATTAAATTTGGTTATTTAGTTTTGTTCTTTTGAAAGAGAAATGGAAATCCATTGGCCTTGTGGAACTACGGTGCTTCTCATTTTCACCACATCAGTTATGTTTTCATCCCCTTCTTTTACTGGTGGTAGTATTCGGCATTCATATGGCGTTCTTATACATAAATTACCATCATGATCAACCGCTTCCAACGTACCAACAACATACCTCTTATCGATTAATTCAACTCTGACAATTTTCCCAAGAACATCCCCATCTGTTATTGTCGACATGTATTATAATAAATTTATAGTTAAAATAAAAATTATTAAAAAAAATATTCAAAGATAAAATAACAGAAATTATTTTTTTGTTATTATTTTCGTTTGGTGGAATTCCATATAAAGGTCCTGTCGACATGCCAATCAATTCCCTTTTAACCCTTTCGAACTTTCTGATGCCATCTAAACTTCTGTGCGATGACTATGGCTAATAGAAATCCTAAAATCATTAATTTTGATAATGTGCTTGGTCTTGAAGGTGCCAGCCCTTCACAAACAAATCATAGGGTTCTTTTTATTGCCCTTGATGCTGCCAACAACAAAGAATTCACTGCCGGAGCAGTTTTCATCGTCAAATTGCTTGTTCCAGAATTCGCTGAACTTCAACGTGACCAATTTTCTTTCCAATTCTTTACTGAGGGAATTACAAACAAACTCGTTTGCATATCCGCCATTCCAACTGGAAAAAAAGTTGTTTTGAGAACATATGGAAACTACACTGAATATCTTGTTGATAGAAGACAAGAAGCAGTTATAATGGATACTTATGGACAAAAAGTATATGGAGGGTTTTTAAATGGGATCGTATATGATTTTACTCCTGGAAGAACCATGGATTATATTGAATTTAGAAAGCCCGAAATTCTTGGTAAAATGGCCGAGTGTGTTGCAGGCGTTCATCGTCTTCAACCAAAACTAAAGAAAGAACCAATTTTATTCAAAGAAATGAGGGCATGGTTAAATAACGTTCCAACCCATTATATTGATCCAGAAAAACAAAAGAAATTTAAAGGTATCAATTTCGAAGATTTGTCCAAGGAAATCGACTACGTCGAACAAAAATTAAGTGCACTTGATTCTCCAATTGTCTGTTGCCACAACGATCTTTATTTGAAAAACTTCATTTACAATGAAGAAGACAGATCGGTCAAATTGATTGATTTTGAATACTCTTCTTACAATTATCAAGCATTCGATTTAGCAAATCATATTACTGAATGGTGTGGGGTTGTCATGGATTGGAGTAAATATCCATCAAAACAAGAACAAGACTTTTTCTTGAGAACTTACCTTGAGGCATACAATGGTCAAAAACCAACTGATGAAGAAGTTGACCATTTGTATGACATTGTTAACCAATTCCAATTGGCTACTAATCTCCTTTGGTCTCTCTGGGGATTTGTTGATGCTGCTTTGTCAACAATTGAATGGGATTACATGGATTATGCATTCATGAGATTAAACAAATATTATGAATTAAAGAAAAAACTTTAAATTAAATGTGTGTTTTACTTGCCGTTCAGTTTTGATTTTGGTGTTGAAGTACTTTGTTTAAACGAAATTAAAAACATTATTAAACTCTTCCAGCGATAAAACTCCGTTATTGTCGTCATCAGCAAAATTAAAACTTTGGTTGAATGAATTATTGTCCAATTGATTGATTTTGGTCAAATATTTTTTTAATTCACTCTTACTCACAAACCCATCACCGTCAATGTCCACCATTTTAAACAAAAGACTTTTTATTATTTTTTCACTGTCAGTCACTTCCACTGGAATGTTTTGAGCAACTTTTTTAAATTCCGAAAGATTTAAAAAACCATCTTTTGAATTAAAAACACCATTACCATCTCCAAACATAAATACTAACATTAAGGTTTGTCTATAACTCGAATCAACCCCAAGTAATTCAGTCATACCTTCGATAAATTCATTCATGTCTAATTTGCCACTGGCATCACGATCCAAATGTTTGAAAACTTCTTCAATCGTGGCTACTTCCATTCGGTGAAACGATGATATTTTAAGTTCTAGTTTGCTTTTGTTAAATTATTTGTTGTTCTTTTACGCTTGAAAAGTACCCATTTCAATCACGTAACCCAACAATTCCATCTAATGTCACTAAAATTGAAAAACAATGTTTTGCCAATTCCAAGAATTTGACAAAGATCAATTTTAATGGGAATGTTAACATTTCATCTGATGCTTTCTTAAATTGTTTGAAAATGAAGAAAACACAAGAAATGTGTGTGATTTGTTAAATTAACTCATTTTGATGGTTTTTTATTTGATTTTAAAACAAAACAATGAATCATTAATTAGTTAGTCATCCCATTAACCTGCAAATTAAAGTTTTTAAGTTCTTCTTTCTTAAATTCTTTTAAGTTTGGAAGAGTTTTCAAATCATCTTCATTCACAACTGATTGTGGTTTAAGTGTTAATTTTGTGAGGGAAGTTAATCCTTTGGGGATAAAATCAACATAGGCCTCTTTCAAGTTAGTTAGTTCATCAATATTCTTTATCTCAAAGTATTGAGATTCCAGGTATTGAATAGAGTTAGGAAGGATGATCGGTTTAATATTTTCATCACTTTGAGTAAAAAACAATTTAATTCTTTCAATAGAAGTGAATTTGGACAAATCATAACACTCACACTCTTCAAATCCTTCAGGTGGTTCAAATGTTTCATTTCCTTCATGCGAGAATAAACTGTTAAAATTGTCAATGATGACATTCATTGGATAATATTTATTTATTTGTTCGGCAAATCTATTGTCATAGAAACAAGACAATGGAATGTAAATGAATTCTGGATAATTTCTATTTGGTACTAAATAATATTTACCTTCACAGAAACATTCAAATGATTTAGATCCAGGAGCATAGATTTGATCTCCAATAAACTGAATTTTGTTTTCAAACTTTTCAATTTCTTCAAAGAATTCTTTAGTAAAATTGGGGAATTGAATGATAACTTTGTTTGATTCCAAGTCTGTTTGTTTTAGAGTTTGTTTTAAAACTGTGTAAAACCTTTGATTATTATCTTCATCTTCATACGGAGTTGCCCCATATTCAAAACTAATTAGTATTGTGCAATTCTTTACTTTCTCAATACCTTTGAAAGCAAAAATGTTTTCCCAAAACCCATTGGTCTCTTTAAAAATTAGTTGAATTTCTTCTTGATCTTCCACATCCGTTCCCATTCCATCTGGGTCAGAATATAATTCCACTCTTCTTGTTGAAACTCCAACAAGTTTTGTACTTGATACATTTACCAATTTTTCCTTTATTGATGGTTTTTCATGAATTTCTGAGGACCACAAGGCACAGAGGATCTACAACATATATTAATTGGTACTTCTCAAAATCTTCTTCTTTTAGTTCATCATGAAATTGAACTGTTTCTATGTTACTAAATAACTTTAACTCTTTCTTGATTGAATTGATTCTTTCTTGAATACTTTTATAATTTAGAATATCTCTTGTACTTCTGTTATAGTACGGATTCTTCTTTAAAGACTTCGCAGCAACAAGGCATTTCTTTGATACCATGCTTAGTTTTTCTGCAGTTTTAATTGAATCCAAGTAGAAGTAAACATTCATAACATAAACCATTTCTAAAATGTTCTTGGCCATTGTTGTATTGATCGGTGAAATTGAGTTTCATTTTTTATGTTTAAATACAATTTTTATTTTCGATTTTTCTTGAATTGGAATGGCACAGAAGGTTGTGGTTTTCTTAATAAAGATGAATTACTCAATTCTAGTTTTCAAAGAGGATTCAATTCTGTTTTCACTTAATGTTTTTGCCATTCACCCAAATTAAATGCTGAATGTGGCAAGTTGTGTTTCTTCAACTGGGTGTTACTTCGAATGGCTTTGGGTCATTGAGTGAAACGATAAGTAAGTGAAATTAAAACGAAAAACAATTTAATTGAATAACACAAATTT
>NWBR01000128.1:6835-18176 GCA_002914575.1 Entamoeba moshkovskii
AATTACTTATTTGTGGCATTTTCACGGTGATTTGTTGCAATTTACAACTAATTTTGACTCCCAATTCATTCAATTTACTGATATCAAGTAATTTAAATTGGACCCCATATTCATTTTCTGTGTAGTCAACATAAGAGTAATTATTATAAAATATTTGTTTTGGTTCTTTTGACCGATAGGTTGATTCATATAAGGAATTGACACATCTTATTTCCCTTTTCTTCCCTCGAAATTCAATAACTTTTGTAAATCTCTTATACGTTTGTTTCATTGAACTACTTGTAAAGTTTTTTTAGTTTAAACATCATTTCAAAAAACAAAACCCAAAAAACTAAAAAAATCAATGTTTCAAATAAAAAATATCAAAATTATTGCCAACAGCATCATTCCCATACTGCCAATCATTTCTGATTCATCTCCAATACATTCAACTCTGTTTGGTTTATTTTTTTTAATTTGATATGTTTTTTTGTAAGTTCCTTTTGGATTTTGAACAGTGAATTCAGAAGATGAATCAGAATCAACAATAATAATAACATCATCATTCATTTCATAATACTTAGGATCAACAACATCTGAATTACATTCTTCTGTTGCAATTACAATATCAGACACATTTGTCATTCGTGAAACTGAAGTTGGAGCAGGCAAATTATAAGAATTATTAAACCCACAAGATATTACTGAAACAGTTGGTGATAAAACATTTAGCCAAGCCTGATTATTTGAATATTTTGAACCATGATGATTGGCGTGAGCAACATCAACAGAGCCAACAATATCTTTAACGGCTGATTCAATATCATTTATTGAGCTATCAAAACTTCTGGCATAAGTACCATCCAAATCACCACTTGTAACATAAACAAAATCCCCATATTGTATTCTTATACCAATTGAATAATCGTTTTCGCTTGGTCTTGGGACTTCGTCTTTGTGAGTTCCATTAACAAATTCTCCATTTTTTTGTAAAACTCCTTGGCCATCACTTATGAATATTTCAACATCACTTTTGGAATCGGGTGGATCAATTTGTCGATGAGAACATATTTTGGCAGTTTCCCTTATGGAACTCAAAAGAGTTTTATCAACTAAGCTACTCGCATAACATCCCCATTTAAGCATGGCACCAGAATATTCCCCAATATTATTAAATTTAAAAGTATCTTCAGTACAATTTGCCCTGTCTGCCCCATCAAAATACCCAAAGTCTCTTTCAATATATTTATCTGCAGTAAATCCTAATTTTTCAAACAAATACCACAATCCATTGTATTCATAATACCCATAATGGTCAACATGGTAATGTGTTAAAACAACAACATTGATATGTTTTGAAGAAAGCAAAGTTTCCAATTTATTAGCGACTTTAACAACGTTTGTAGGTTTGTAATCCTTCATATTTTCTCCCAAATCAATTAGGATTGAATACCCGCTTGGAAAAAGAATTAATTGAGAATCAGCTTGGCCAACGTCAAAGACATGGATTTGGAACTTTGCCGAACAAAAGGTGACAAGAAGAAATAAAAACATAATATTCTTTTTAATTCCAATTTTTAAGTTTTTCGAACGAATTTTTAAAACTTTGGAATTGAATAATTACTGAACATTTCATTTTGATACAACCAATCCCAAAATTTATTTTTAAATATCAAAGCAATTCATTCTTAACTAAATTGTTACTACTTATTGTCAATAACGAATCTACTTGGTTTGATAAAGAAAATAGGTGAAATACAATAAAAAAAACAATCTTATTTAAAGGATAAAAAAGATTATAACATACTTTTGGATCTTCTTGGTGATACTGGAAATATCGTTGATTGTTGTTTGGGATTATAAAATTCGATATCCTCAATTCCGTAAGAACTCGGATTTGCCATGTAATCTTTAAATTGTTGTTGAGTGATGTTATATTGTGGTTCAAGAACATTTTTAGATTCTTCAAAACTCTGTTGGTGTGAGTATCAATTGGATGTGAATTAAAAAACAAACTGAACAAATAAGAGGATAAAAACCAATCAGAACACTTATAATTTGAATTTGCGAATCAATAATATCTTCGGTTGTTGTTAAATAAGTCATTTCTCTTGAAAAGAAAGAAGGAGCAACACAAATACCAATCCTTTCTAAAAGAATCAATAGAATTCAAAGAAATAAAGAAAAAAACAAACTAAATGTCATTTTATTAATATCTTGTTGCCTGGAAATTGCGTAATATAAATTTAATATAAATATTAAATATCTTCTTTTAATGAGATCAATTCTCCTAATTGCCAAAGTTAAAGCAGTAACAGTTTTTGGTAAATCATTTATTTCTTTAAATCTTGATAGAATTGATAAAAGCATATTTCTATCAGAATATGTAAATAATGGTGATGGTAAATCTCTTAAAAATGATGCTAAAACAGATGCTAAACAATGCATATCTGAAGCGAATTTTTTATTTACTGTGACATCAATTTTTTTATGAATATCATTCTTTAATTTTTGTACTTCACCCAAATCCCCACTTATCCTAAAAATTCCTTCACATGGATCTTTAATAATTAATAATTGATGACAGAAATTTGAATTAACAAACGTTCTAATAATGATTTCCCTATTTGCCAAATAAACAGGGGAATACCGTCTTTTAAATACGTTATTGGAATTTCGTTTAATTTCAATTGAAAAGGTTTTGCTTTATTTCATTAATACTTTTTGATTCTTTTTTTTTTAATTCATCGAACAAAACAAACGTGCTTTCTATTCATTAATATTGTTTTTTTTGTGTCACAAAATGGGGTTAAAAAATTATTCAACAAACCTTTGTTTTCATCCTCACGGAAAAATTAAAACCAAGATTTTTTTTTATTTTTTTTTCAGATTATTTTTAAGTTTTCAAGTTGGAAACAAAATTAATTTATTATCAATTATAATAAAAAAACTAATAAAATTATTAATTGCCCATTCCATTTTCGGTAAGCCAATTCATTACGATTTGAATGTTGTCATCAATACATTGTTCATTTACTTTAAGTTTCAACTGATTTAAAGTTTCAATCAAAGATTTTGCCCTTCTCAAGTCTTTGGTTTGTTTTAAAGCATCAAAATATTTATCAATAATTTGAGTAAAGACTAAGGAATCCCAATGATTACACAATTCAATCAAACTAATCTCCAATTCAACTTTTCTTTTTGCCAAGACTGTTATATTTCTTCTTTTTTCATCTTCTTCAATATAATGTTTGACGATCGTATAACTTCCTTGATATACAATAACATCAATTTCATCATCAAAAGTTACTAATAATTCATTTATATTAGTTAGTTGAATATTAGTTAATTTCTTTTCGTTGAATTGATTAATTAATGACTGAACGTTGATGATTTTAATCAGTCGCATTTGATTATCATATAATTTAACAAATCCATCACATTCAATAATAATTGAATGATTATTACTGTAAAATGCATTATGAATTAAGCCATTATTAATAATTGGAATATTACAAATACTTCCACTAAATGGATCAATCAAAATCACTACATTTTCCTTTGAAACTCCAACGATTTTTTTAACACAATTATTCAAAATAACTAATTCATATGGCAATGGAGATTCCCAAAGTACTTGATCTCCAAATATTTTAATACACCTCAAATAACTATACATCTTCTTACCATAGGTTGTGGGTGTTGATCTAATAACAATTCCTGCTCCAGTTTCATCCCTTGCATTACAACTCAAAGATTTAATAACAGGTTTTTCTAATAATAATGGTTTTTCTTGATCAAGAAAAGATTCTAAGACTCTAACTTTTTGACTCAATTTTTCCCATTCAATTTTCCCAATTTTTTCATTCAGAACCATAATTTGATCTTCAATTTTATCAATTTTATCCAATTTCTTTAAATTCTTATTATATTCCATCCTTTCAATTCTTTCTAATCTTTCAGCTCTTTCTTTCTCTAATATCTTTTCTTTATTTTCTTTTACTTCTTCAATAACCTCGTCTTTTTTAACTTCAACAGTATGGTCCAATTCTTTTTTCTTTTCTTTAACAGCAAGACTACTATCAACCCTTTTAGGTTTTTTTAATTCAACAGCCTTAGAAGTAGACCTTTTAACTTCTTTTAATTTAGGTTTTCCCATCATTTCTAATCTTTTTATTTCTTCTTCTGGTAATCCTTCAATTTTGTCATCTCCTCTTTCTTCGTTAGTTCTCTTTCTTTTGTCCACTACGTCTTCTTTAACAATTTCTTTATTTTCTTTTGGTTCTTCCTCCATTTTTTGTTCTTTTTTAGCTTGAGAATCAACAGAATCAATAACATCATGTTTAGATTCCTTTTTAAATTTTCTCCCTTCTCTTTCTTCTTCTGCATCCTTTTTTGCTTTTTTAACTATCGCATCCATTAATTTCTTTTTTTGTGGCCCTTTTATTACTCTTCCATTGAGTTCTTCGTTTGAAAACTGTAAACATGCTAAAAACCCTTCTAATCCAACAAATATCACCATCTTTCCTTGGAAAATCCAAGTTGAGTCTTGAATAGAATTATCAAATGCATCAGTAATTAAACATATTGATTGAACGTGTGATTTACTTTCCCAAACACAACAATCACCACCCATTCCCGCAGTTACAAAGAGTGTCTTCGCTGTTTTTGTTGGCTTCCCTGTTTTTGTTGGCTTCCCTTTGGATTCTTTTAAAAATGAATATAACTCTGGTGAATATCGAGTACAAATAACTTCGTTTAAATGGGCTGTTAATAACTGAACAACCCATGAATTCCTTTTTATTAATAATGCAACATGCCTTCTTTTACTTACCCCACTCCCAACCACAACAGCCTTTCCGTCTGGGCTCCAACTAATTCTACTGCTAAAATTACCATGATTTGATTTCTTAAAAACATCAGAAATAACTGTCACTTCTTCTAATGATTTACAATCCCAAACAATCACTTTAGATACGTCCATTGAAACAATATATTCATTTATTGGATCCCATGCAACACCAAATACACTCGAGTTGTGTCCTCTAAATACATCTTTAATTTCAAGTTTAGCAACATCCCAAATGGTAACGGTATTATCAGATGAAGACGAAGCCAAATATTTTCCATCGGGACACCAACATAAATCAGTTATTTCTTGGACATGTCCTCTTAAATTACCAATGTTAACGTATTTTTCACAATAAACATTTCCTTCTTCATCCTTTTCAAATTCTTCTTTCATTCCCTCACTTTTCCATAATGAAACTGTTTTATCATCTCCCCCAATTGCTAAAATTGTTCCATCTGGTGAAAACCTACAAATATTTACTGGAACTGTAGATACTTTGATAATACCATATAATTTTGGTGTAACAGATTCATCAAGTAATGCTTCGCTATTCCAAATTCGAACTTTTCCATCCCCCCCTCCTGTGACGAATTTCATTCCATCTGGAGAAGCGTCAACAGTAAAAATTGGGCAACCTTCATGTTCAACCCAAAAAGGACGAGCGAACCGAACCATTAAATAATGAATTTAAAAAGAGATCTTTTTTTGTCTTTTTTAAAACATTATTTTTTGAAGAAAAAAAATAAAGAAATTGTTATTCGACAAATCAATAGACGATTACTTTAGCAAAGTTTAGTAGTAAGTTTTCCTGCTTTAATGGGGATATTGAATCTCTTTGAGGCAAGAACTGGTTTGCAATGGACCATTGGGAATTTAACGTGATGTCCAACAAATTGATGGAGAACTGGATTCTTAATGGCTTTATCACCAACAGTTGTAATGCTGATCAATTGAATTTTATCTTGTCTAGTTCTGTATTGAGAAGCAAGATCGTTGTACATTTGTCTAACAGCACCAACTCTTGTAACATCTCTGTATTGTTTGGTGATGTTGTGAATTCCTCCAGAGGATACATATCTCAAGAAAATTTGATAATTTTTAACAACGGTTGGGTTCTTTTCGAAGATTGGTTGGCATTGAAGGAGTTCGGCATTGATCTTCTTGACTTTGTGTTGTTTCTTTAACATCATCCAGAATTTAGATTTGGCGACAACATAGTTTGGAGCAAAAACTCTTGATCTGAAGATTTCATTTGGGTTGTGGGCTTTATCGGTGCATCTAGCAGTGATGTAGTATTCCTTCATCGTCTATGCGTCTCAAGGGTTACCAGTTTTCTTATTTTTTTAGATTTTATTATTAAATAATATTTTAACTATTGTAGTAATTTGTTTTTTTCATTTTTTGGCGCAAAAACTTAAATGTTTTTATAAAAAAATGTTATTTCACAAAAAATCGAACTTAAAAATAAAATGTTTGCAACAAAGAAATCGATAGTAAATTTTTAATAAACTATGGAACCACTCAAAAAAAAAGGAAAAAGTTGAGAAGTAAAAAACGAAATAAGAAGTTTAAAGACTTATTGATTTTTTGTTGTCTGAAAAAAAAGAGCAATGGGCACACGTCACAAAAAAACACGAACAAAAAATGATGGGGATGAGCGAAAAGAAAAGAAAAAAAGAAACAAAAAGAATTCTGATTTGTTCAAAAGAAGATTTCAATTAAAAAGGGGAGTAACATTTTACTTTAAAAAAAAGAAACTTAAAAATCAAATAGAGAAGAATGACGGAGTATTGCGGAACAGTAGAAATAAGGGGAGGAGTATTTAAAAAGTTTACTAAAGTATATATGGAGTTTAAAAATGATGTTTTAAAAATCTATACAATTGACAAAACAAAAGAAAAGTTAAATATACCAGCGAGCGTTGGAATATTTCATAAAAAATTGACTTGGCTCAAAAAATTCCCAAAAGAACAAGAGGAATTGGCGTTTGAAATTGGATATGATAAAACTTATCAATTCATTTGCACAAATTATGTCGAATATTCTTCTTGGTTGGGTGTCATTCCATTAAAAATGAAATGTAATGAGGTATTTGGGGTTCCCTTGAGTGTTGGAGTAAATAAAAGTGGATGGAGATTTCCACTTCCAATTTATAGATGTTTGGAATATTTAGAAAAGAATGGAGGAACAACAACTGAAGGAATATTTAGATTATCATCTTCCACTGATCAAACGAAAAGAGTAAAAGAAATGTTTGATGGGGGGCAAGATGTTACGATGCAAATAATAGGAGATGTTCACGTTGCTTCTGGATTAATTAAATTATATTTAAGAGAATTACCTGATTCACTGATACCAAAGAGCGTTTATAATATTTTTTTACAATTATCTGGCTCGACCAATTTGGTTAATGATGTAAAAACTCAAATTCAGTTACTTCCTGAATACAACAAAAATACTTTATGGCTCATAATGAGATATTTATCCAAAGTCCTTCAAAACTGTGAAGTTAATCAAATGACAAGTACTAATTTATGTGTTTGTTTCAGTCCTTCAATATTCAGAAGTCCAGATAATGATGTTACTCGTGAAATGACTGATGCCGCGAAACTACGTTTGGTAATTGACCCAATGATTACCCATTTCACTGACATTTTCTTTGAAATTGAAAAAGAGAATCATCGACTCGGTATTATTCCACCGCCTTATCCAGCAGTAATCCCCGTTTCTTCAATTTCTTCACAAATAATTTCAGACGCCGTCAACAGAAGAAATCAATCAATGATTTTAAAGTCTGAATCATCAGATAATCCAATGTTTAGTACTGGCAACAATACTTCTTTTGATTCAACCCCAATGCAACCAGTAATGCAGTCTTCATATGAACAACAACAGGGTGATTTAAATGCCACTTCATTCCAACAATCCAAATCCAGGAATGCGTTCCTTCAACACCTCTCTTCTAATCAGCCAGTTACCTCTTCAAGAGGACAAGGAACAGCACCTCCCGCAAATGGGTTTTTGAGTAGACATCATTCTCACGCTTTAAGTCAAACAGCTCCAACCTTACCCATTAGCATTGGAAATAGGACATCACCAATATCCCTCACGCAAACAAATGAACAAGAAGAAGTTCAACAAATCTCATTGGTCCCCCAAGAAGAAGTTCAACAAATTCCATTAGTTCCACAACAAGAAGTTCCAGGTCAGCCAAATGAACAAAAACCAAAAGTTAATGCATTTCTTGGTGCAAGAGTCACTTCAAGACCAACTAATAAGTATAATGTTCATGATGCATCATTACAATCATTGATATTACCATGTACAACTGATGGTATGAATGATTTTCAAAAAGCACAGTCCTTACAAAGAAGGGTTGACGCTTTAATTTCCAAAGCAACTGAGCAAGACAGAGTAATTTACGAATTCCAACAAAAATTATTGGCATTGGGAGTAACACCGGAAGAAATAGATTCGATAGTCAATCAAAAAACAGCATCTTCTTCACCAACAAATCAACCTCCTAGACGTTCACTCGCAGTTAAGCCCACTGAAAAACCAGGGGTCAGAGGATCTTTCCTTGCAAGAGGAAGACCACAACAAAATCCAAATGAAGAAGAATAATTGTTTTTTAATTTCATTTCGTTCTTTTTAATTCCTTTTATTTTAAAAAAAAAATGATTTTTTGAACTCAAAAATTTCATTTCGTGTCAATGGGACTCATTGTTGGGGTCGATTTGGGTACGTATGTGTCTAAGGCAAGTTATTATAGCACAAACACAAAAACTATTGAACCAATTTTATTTGGTACACAATCACTATTTCCAATGAATTTTAAGTATGTTGGGTCTAAATTAAACTCCCAAGAGTTTCCTTTTAAGAGACAAAACTTAAAAATGCCCAAAAGATTTTTGGGGAAAGGTGTTGATGAGTTAAGAAAAGAGAAAATGATAAAAGTTGATGAAGACGATTTGTTAAGAATAAAGTATTGTTTGAAATATAAAAGAGATGATATCGAAATTGATTTGATTGGTGTTTTAGAAAATTATTTTGAAAGTATTTACACATACTTAAAGAGTTCAAATCTGAGAGTTGAGGATGTTTGTTTTATCATTAGTATTCCACATGACTCAAATGATATTTATGAAAAACAATTGAAAGAGGTTTTAAGAAGATTTGAATTAAAAACTAAAGTTAAAAAAATTGTTTTGAAAGATGAAATGGAGGCAGCGGCACTTTCAAATTCAATCCCAAACCGATACGACGAAGGAAATATATTAGTTGTTGATTTTGCAAAGGAGAAAGTCGATGTTGCGATTGTTAGGTGTGAAAATACTTCTCAAAAAGTATTAGGATTTAGTAGAAGTACAGAATTTGGAGGTAAAATAATTGATAAAGGAATTATGGATTTGGTGTTAAAAAGTGATGAAATTGTGAATTATCTCGATGAATTAAAAAGTGAAGACGATTTATTAAAATTAAACTATTGTTGTTCCGATGCAAAATTTGGGGACAGAATTTTTATTGTAAATATTTCTTTGCTTGACATAGCTGATTTGGAAGAAGTTATTGTTTCGGAAAACGAAGTTGAAGAAATTAGTTGTCACGTTATAGAGGGAATATTATCAATGATAAATAATGTATTAGATCAAGCAAAAATAAATCCAAATGAAATAAATAAAGTGATTTGTATTGGGGGAAGTTCAAAGTTTGAACATTTCCAAAGAATGATTAGAACTAAATTTGATGAAAAACAAATTAGAATGGGGCAAACTTTTGATTGTTCGTTCTCAATTTCTCAAGGATTAGTATTAAGTGAATTAGAAAAGGTTGGTACAATAATAGAAAAGATGCCATTTTCAATTGGAATCATGGGGACATATGGGGAAACGATTTTTTTGTTCGAAAAGGGAGAGAGAGCAGGAAAGAAAACAATTTCGGTGAAAGTGAAGAAAAATATAACCAAATTAACAATTTATTATGGGGAGTATGTGGTTTGCAAAAATAATCAAGTACTAACAGAAGTGGAAATAGTGTTGAGCGAAAAAGCAAAACCACCACAAGACATTACGTTAAGTTCATATTTTTATAAAGATGGTGAATTTAGAATTGAATGGAATATTAAAAATGAAACTGCCAAAACGTTATATTCACACAATTTGATTATTGAAGAAAAGGGTGAAACTGAAGAAGAAAAAAGGTGTCTAGAAAAAAGGAGAGTGTTAAGAAAAAAAATGTTGTTAAAGGAATTGTATGATGAAATGAGAAATAAGATTGAGTGTGAATTTTTGTTGAAAACAAAAAGTAATTCAGGAAATGAAGCAAATAGAACGAATTCAAGCAATAATTTTCCAATTGAAGGGATAGAAAATGAACTGGCTATTAATTTTTCGATTGACCAAACAGAAGAAGAATTAATGCGAATTGTCAATACCACTTATGATCTATTTAAAAAAATAGAAGGTTTTCGGGAAGGGTCAATGGCTAGAAAAGAAGATTTCGAATCAATTGGGATTACATTTAATTAATTTAAACTATTTTTAATTTATTTAATGCCATTGGCGTTAAAAGTGCCCACACCAAATTCCATTTTAATCGTCTGAACTTTCATTCAAAATCCTTTTTTAGCAACACAACAGAAAACTCCTACTTTTGATAGAAAGAACAAAATATAATTTTTTTCATTCATTAATGATTCAAGACTTAAAACGAATTGTAACGAATGGAATATCATTTACACATACCTTGTTTAATCTTGTCGTTGTGGTTCATGCGATTTGTCAGTCTTTGTGTTTGGTTGTTGCCGTGACTCAACATCATTTCCCGAAAAAAACATTGCCAATGCTCATGGAAATTTGTGTACTTTCCCCCGAGTGGTATTTTTCAGTCGCTCTGGGCATTGTAGTTTCATTTATATCCTTGTATTATTCATTTGCATTACATGGTAAAGTAATGGCCCCAATCATTTCAAAGTACAATAGCATTCCAATGGCACTGTCTTTTCTCTCATCAGTCGCTTTTTCTTCATTTTCATTTTTTGGTCCTATTACCGTGTTATTCCCAGGGGGTAAGCAACTCAATAATATTAGTATTGCGACTTTTTGTTGTTTTTATTTGGGAATTATCTCACTTTCATTGCACCTTATTTCATTTTTAATTGTTATTATTGCCACACCCAAACTCCATTTTCTTGACAGCCTCCAATTCAGATTGAAATACGTGTTGTTGGGACTTACGATTACTTCATTTTTTTCTTCTTTTTTGCTTTACTTAAACAGTTTGTCTTTTATTAATTGGATGCTTCGGCAATATAACGAATAGGTTCAAAATCTTGTGGGATTGTTGATTGTGTCGGATATATTGGATTATGCGGATGTGTTTTATTGCAAGTTCAAGACTACAAAATGATCATTGATAAAAACAACCAATTTGATATAATAGACACCCCGATGGGCGCAGCAAAAGATGAATATGTAGTTCTGGGGCTTGAACAATAAAAATAATATGTAT
>NWBR01000128.1:19440-32107 GCA_002914575.1 Entamoeba moshkovskii
CCAAATGGCATATTCAAATGAAACAGTCGCCTAACAATTTGAAATGGAAGAAAAGGGTGATGTATTTGAAAAAGCAAGAGAAAAACTATTAGGTTTTGGTCAGACACAATGAACATTCCATTTTATTTTTACAGCAAACAAAAAGTCCTTTATGAAAAAACAAGAAACCTCCATTTCGATTACCTATTTCGAGAAGAAAAATAATCGATTGAAACAGGGCATAGCCCTTTCAATCTTAAATGAAATCTCAATTTTCTTCAACTTAAAAAATCACACAATCAAATGGTAGTTGAGATATTGATTGCAATTATCGTTGGGTGGGTTCTCTCTTGTTTCTTGCCGTGTAAGGAAACCGCCTACAAGATTTATTCGAAATTATTCAAAGGAATAACCAAAGCCACTGGGATCCATGGGGTTATTCGAAAAGAAATCAGCAAATCAACTTCAAAGATTGGAGAGGCTCTCAAAATCAAAGAATTTGAAGACCATTGCGAAATCCCAGCAGTTGGCTATTCAAAAGAAAAAGTATTAAGTCTTCTCAAAAGAGGATCTGATTATGATGAGAAGGTAATTACTGGTAAACACATTTCTGGTTCATTTTATGTCGGATCTTCCGAGACATTAGAAGTTATTGGCGAAGCAACAAAACTTTTTGTTCTTTCTAATCCACTTCATGCTGACAATTGTCCATCCGTAAGAAAAATGGAAGCAGAGGTTATAAGAATGACAGCCAATATGCTTCACGCAGATGAAAATTCCAGAGGAATGATGACAACTGGTGGAACTGAAAGTATTATTCTCTCAGTGAGGGCCCATTACCAAAATGCCATTAAAAATAAGGGAATTCCAAAGAACAAATGTGAAATCATTATGAGTGTTAACGCCCACCCGGCTTGGCTTAAAGGATGTGAATTAATGCATATCAGGCCAATTATGATTCCATTGGACAAGAGAAATGCATTGGGTATTGATGATCTCCAACAAAAAATAAACAAAAACACTATTTTGGTTATTACCAGCGCTCCATCATATCCACATGGTGTAATCGATGATATCGAAACAATTGCAACTTATTGTAATTCAGTAAATGTTCCAGTTCATGTTGATGCTTGTCTTGGAGGATTTGTTGAAGCCTGGGGTGTTGAAGCTGGATTTAATGTTCCAAAATTTGATTTCCAAATCGAAGGTGTAACGAGTATTTCATGCGATACACATAAATACGCCTATGCACCAAAAGGATCCTCTGTTCTCATTTTCAGAAATGAAGAATTACGCAATCTCATTTTCTTTAGATATCCAAAATGGATTGGTGGATGCTATTGTTCACCTTCTATCCCAGGCAGTCGCGCAGGGAGCTCTATTGCGGGAGCATGGGCAACTCTTTTGTTTATTGGCAAACAAGGTTATATTGATATTTCAAGAGGTATTTTAACGACAACAAGAAGTATTAAAAATGAATTAGGGAAAATGAGTAATGTAAAAATATTAAGCGACATGAATCAAGACAGTCCTGTTATTGCATTCACAACAACTGATGTAAACATTTATAAAGTGAGTGATTGTATGAGTAAAGAATTTAAATGGGAATTTAATGCTTTACAATCCCCGGCCGCCGTTCATTTTTGTGTGACCGAAAAAACAATGGGTTGCGAAAAACAATTTATGGAAGATTTCAATAAATCTTTAGATATCATCAGAAAAGATCCAAATAATCCAAAATATAATGTTTGGGCTCCAATTTATGGAATGACCTCTAACCTTCCAGATATGGATACTCTTGAAGATATGGTTGGGCAAGTCGTTGCTTACTATTGTGATGTTATTTAATCCCTCCAAAATAAATTAATTGATTATTACATTTTTGAGGAAAAAAAGGTGTTGGTGCCAATAAAAACCACCCAAAAAACACACCAAAACAAAAGTTGCAACATTTTTGCACACACCAAATGATATAATTAGGCTGGTGTAACAATACACTTTCGAAAAATTTTGGGGACAAAAAGTGGGGCAAAGAAGGATATTCTGAAAAATTGTCAGTTGGCTGTTTTGCATTGAAAAACAAGAACCCAAGTGAGTAAAAATTGAATTATAATTCACGTTTTTCAAACAACTTTCTTTCTTCAACTGTTTGCATTAGTTGTTTGATATCTTCGAAAATAAGTTTAACTTCTTTGTGTTGAGACAACGCAAATATGTCTTGGGAGGTAATTGTTTCGCTCTCTGGATGATTTTTGAAAAATTCTCTGACGACTGGAGATCTGAATGCCCTTCTAATGATTGTGTCCAATGTTTTCGAAGCTGCTTCGTCATGAATCAAACGGCGGGCATTGCTTAGGAAAGTTGCATGTTCTTGGGGAATACCAACATCATGAAGTCTAATTGAGTCAAGTGTGGTCCAAAGTTTTTCGTTCCTCAAGAAATCAATAATTTCATCGATGTCAGAATCTTCAGAATTAAAATCGATTTGAGTAAATTGGTTAAGTAAAGAATATACATCCAAAGATAAAGTTTTATTTGCAATAATTTTCATCAGAGCATTTACATAAGGTTTATTCTGTTCATGATTAAAGAAAGGCGCATAATACTCGGATTCAATCATAATTTTCATAACATCATACAAAGGATTTGATTCGGCGTCCACTTCCCTATAAGTTCTTAAGTCACCTATATTATCATTTTCTGCGTATTTTCTAATCAAGTCTTCAACAATAAGACCTTCATCAATTTTCTTAAAATCTTCATCAACGACTCTTATTCTTGAATTTCCTCCGATCTGGTTGTCATAAAAACTACCTTTGGTACAGAAAAGTAAACCAACATGACCTCTTACCCGTCTTGCTATAGAAACAAAATTTAAATAATCAATTTTAGAAACATCACTATCAACAACAATAATTGCGTTCATTTTTCCTTTTTTCAATAAAAGTTTAATGTCTTCACTGACCATTTGAAATAAGGGTAAACTAACTCTTGTCATCCATAACTCAATAGTTAAATTGGATTTTGGGTTATAAAACAATTTTTCATTCTCATCAGAATATCTCATGTTGTCGTAATAAGCCAATTGGAATTGAGGAACGCTGGTTTCTGAATAATAAAATTTAGAATCAATATAAGGAGCCAATGCATACGACGTTGAAGTAAATTCATTGAAAAATGGATTATAAATAATGTCTTTATTCCTTTCAAAAACGAAAGAAGATGTGTATTGTTTATTTGCGTAGACACTAATTTTTGAAGGTTCCATGAAATACGAAATTATAGGTAGAGTTGAAATATCAAAAAATTGTTGTAATTTTGCCATGTCAAATCCACCTTGAAGAATCATATCTTTTTGGCCATGATGCCTAATGATAATAAACGCAGGAAATAAGGAAATATCTCTTTCTTGAATAATTTGCCTACTTTCATCTTTCAATGCATATTTAAAATCAACGTCCAAGTCTTGATTTTTCGAAGCAAAAGTATCGAATTTACTGATAAATTCTTTATTTTCTTCCTGTAAAATCATTATCATAACATGGTTTACTTGGCGATTCATTTCAATAATATTTCTATCAGAAACTCTTTCAATGGAATTTCCAAGACAAAGAGAAACACAAAGTAATATTGCAAGAGAGAACATTTTAAAATATGCAATATTTTATAGTTTTGATCGCAAACCATATTTTGAGATCTTGTCAGTTATTCAAACCCATTTTCCCAAATTTTTTTGTTTTTCAATTATTTTAATTTTTTCAAAAAAAGAAAACAAAAAAGAGAAAACAAAAAAGAGAAAACAAAAAAGAGAAAAAAGGATTTTATTAAAAAAGAAGAAACCCTGAAAAAGAGTTGTGTTAAAAATGACACAAAACAGAACAATCAAAAAGAGAAAAATTAAGGGTTTATTTGATATAATTATTTTTAAACACTAAAACTAGTAAAAATAAAACAACAGATATGAATCAATATTGGGCAATTACTGCTGTCGCATTTTCAAGTATTATTTCATTCTTTTCTATTGCGCCTATAAGCGAACTTCCGATACTCAATCAAGACAAAGATTTCATTAATCCAGAGACTGTTCATTTTGATTTCAACGAAAATGTTGATGAAATGTATGTCAACGTGGATGACCATCAAGGATTTTATGAGAAAGCTAAGGACGCGGGAGTGAAAATCAAGGATAAAACTGTTGAAGTTGCAAAGAAAGGAGTTGAAAAAGCTAAAGAAACTGCATTATACGTTGAAGATAAATTAGAACATGGGTATGAATATACAAAAGAAAAAGGATCTTATTTTTTTGGAAGCATTAAAGAAAAAAGCATGGATGGATTTGGATTTATTGTAGAAAAATCAACAGATGGGCTCGGGTTTATAAAAGAAAAATCAGTAGATGGATTTGATTTTGTAAAAGATAAATCGGCTGATGCTTTGGGTTTTATTAAGGAAAAAAGTGTCGATGGATATGGGGCTGCGAAGAAAGCTACATTAGGTATTTACAATAAATTTAAACAATTATTGTTTAAAACTGAAATTGTAGAACCAAATGTTGATGATAATGACACAAATAAAGGTGATAATGGCTTCGATCATATAATTGATGAGGAGATAAAAGTAATACCCGAAGATAACAATAATGTAATAGAGGGAAGCGAAGGAATTAACACACAACCAGAAGAAATCGATTATGTTTTATTAGCCAAAACAAAGTTTCACGAATACATTCCAGTTGTTAAGCAATTTGTCCATGATGTTTTCAAGATAGTTGGAAAAGGGTTTAAATTTGTTTTCTCTCAAGTTAAAGATTATTCAAAATTAGGATATAGTGCCATCAAGCAAAAAGTAATTGAAATATTTACTAAAACCACCGAAGAAAAACCAATTGAAGTCGTAGAACCACAAGTAGATAGTCTTGATTTTAGTGAAGAACCAGTAGAAGAAAATAAACCAATTATTGAAGAAATTATCACAGAAGAAAATCAACAAACAGTTTTTTCAATTGTAATGGAAAAAGCAAAAGATATTTATGTTTCATTGGGTGAATTTGCTACTACTGTAATTAATGAATACAACAATTTCATTGCGACAACAGTTGCAAAATTCGAGAGAAGTCCATTTGCTTTTGAACATAAACAAGAAATTCATGAGATAATGGGCTATTTGAATATTCCAAATTTGGTTAAAAATTATGGAGAATTTTTGACATGTTTCATATATTCCTTCTTCTTTACTCTCTTAATCTTCATTCCACTTATTGTTTGGAGGATCGTACTTTAACTGACTATTTTATAACACTTTTTATTTAACAAAAAAACTAAAAAAAATTAAAAAAAACTAAAAAAAGTAGAAATAAAGAAATGAGTGAATCAATCATAAAAAGTATTTCAGAACATGGAAGTGGGGATTATAAGGCGTATTTAGAAGAACAACAATTAAAAAAACAAAGAGAAGAAGAAGAAACACAAAATAAAAAACTAGTTTGATACTTTTGTTATTGTGAAGAAAGGAACACTGACAATTTTAATAGTTAGAAGAACTTAATGAAATATCTGAAAGAGTTAAAAAAGAAAATGAACTTTTCATGAAAAAAAGAGAAAAGAATCAAAAGAAGAGACAAAGAAAAAAGAGGTCTCTCAGAAAGAAAAGGGAATTATTGAAAGAACAAAAGAAGCAAAAAAGGGATCAAGCCCTTAACCAAGGAAATACCACGATTGCCCATTGATCAATTGACTGATTTTTTGATTGAAAACGTATTTAAACCACTAATCAAATAAAAATACATGAATTATATGTTGTTGGTTGTACTTTACAGTTTCAATAATGATTCAATTTCATTTTGTTTGATTCTATGTTTTTCCATATATTTCATAAAATGTTTCGTTGTTGGTGGTTCTTTTAACAGAGACAATGGAGTTTTCAAGTTTTGTTGTAAAATATTAGAATTTGGAACATTCAATATTTCATCTTCCAAGAAATGGAAGATGGTATCAGCAACAGAAAATAAAGCGCTGAATCCCTCAAATATAATGATATCAAATATTCTCAATACTAATTCAAAATTGAAAGCACTACTAAACCAAGTATAGTGCCAATCAAATACAAAGAAAGGAAGTGGTTGTTCTAAAATACCCAATTGTTTTAATTTCTGAGCAAGTCGTGGGTTTCTTTTTTGAAGTAACAATCTTGTGATATTCCAACATTGAGTCAATAATTTGAAGTCAGTAAACATTTCCCCGAGTTTATATTTTTCACCCAAAAATTGAACAGTTCCGGCATATGAAGTTTCCTCATCGAGAAATAATGTGAGTATTGAAGGTGCACAAGTCATTCCTTGCATGAATTCTAAATTTTCAGATCTTGAGGCCAATGCATGAAAAATATTGAATAATACTTTTTGATTTCCTCCGTATGGAATTTTATAGCTATAATGAAGTTGAAATGTTCTTTTTACGTCTAAATCTAATTGTTTATCGATTGGAGTTTTTGTATGGGGTTGGTTTAATCTCATTAACTCCTCTTTCATTGCTTTACAATCAACATCTTTAAGCAATAATAATTTCCATACTTCACCTCTAACTTCATCTGGCATTCCTTTGTATAATCTATTTACAAATTTTGGATGTAAAACACCTTTCTTTAATAATGTAATCATATTTAACCATTTGGGAATTCTTAAACGAATTTGTTTGAGTTGTTGTTTTGTGCGTTCTGCCAAAATAAAAGGTAATGATTTTTCAGTGGCATCAACAATAAAACCATATCGGTTGGCATTTTCTGGTTTTGTTGGAGTGGCAGTACTGTAATCATAACACAATTTAACATCAACATAATTTTCAACGTCCAAAATCAATTTAACCAACAAAGGTAATTGTAATTGAACAGCATACTCCAATGGAATTTTACCATCATTATCCTTTGTTTGAGTAAGAAAACGAGGTTGAATTAAATGGAATATTTCGGGATTTTCATGTCTTCCCATACACAAATGATGTAAACAATTTCTTCCTTTTTGGTCTCCTATAAAACGTTAACATTTCCATTTATTTATTGACCATTAAAACAAACTATCTGTTACATTCATTTTTCCAGTTTCCAATAAAAGTTTTACCATATAAAAATTACCAGAACCACAAGCCAACATTAATAAATTGATGCCAAGAGGTGTTTTGACTTTAACGTCTCCGCCATTCGAAATAAAATTCTTAAGTTCCGAAACATCACCATTTTTGATAATATCAAATACAATATTTCCCATCACACTCCGACGACAAATGCCCATTGATTGTTTTGTAGGACTGATTTCAATCTTCTTCTCAATCTCCATTTCTCATATAATACTTTTCAGATGATTTCAATTTGATTTTTTCTTTTTTTTTTCCCGAAATACTTCGAGCTCACCGCCTTCTATAAAATTCGAACCTGAAGATCTCTTTTTTTATCTTTGGTGTTGCTTTGAAATCATTTTGTATTGGCTTTTATTTCATTTTGTTATTATTATTCGGGAAACCACCGTTGATGAAATGAAACTTCACAAAAAGAAGAAAAATTGGCTTTTTTTGAAGCTTGGACTGAAAGAACTTCAGAAAGTTTGGGGAAAAATGGTTCAACGAAATGGGAAACCCTTATTTTTTCTTTTCGGTATTCAAATTTCGGAAAAAAAAGAGACAACATCTCTTTTTTATTGATTTTTGCCTGTTTCTGATGCTTTTTAAGTTCTAGAAGCACAGAGATAGTGTAAAAATAGAATGACTCTTTTACAGTGAAGTTTTCTTAAAAAATGGGGATTTGTATCTTTGATTCAGTTTGTTTTGAATAACACAATAAAATAACAAAAAATTATTGATGGGCCGAAAAAAGTGTCATAAGGGCCGTGATACAACTTTCGACGTGGACCCATGGGTTCTTTCCTTGCTTTAGGGATTTGTCCTATTTAGTTAGTATAAAAGGGAATTAAAACACAAAAACAAACATATTTGCTTGTGATTTCAACAACCCCTAATTTGTATAACTGATCAATATTTGAATTCATACAATCATTAAAAATTTCTGTCAGGACCAACGAAGGAGGAATACCATTTTCAATAAATTCACACAACTTCGGACGAATTAATTTCGGAATAATTTCGGCGTCTTGAGAACCAACGATTGTTTTGACAATTTCTTCACAACCTCTTCTCCAAGATGGTTTTGGAATTTGTTTTGTTGCCATAAAAACAAAGAGTGACATTAAAGTGGTCCTATAATTACAATTATTTGAAGATAATATTAAATTACAATCCTTTTGGCTCAAATTAAATTTTTCATTTCGTGCAATGATGTTGATTAATTCATTTAATTCTTCATATGTTGGAAGTTCCACTCTTATATCCAAGCATCTTGATCTCAATGGTTTCATTAATGAAGATACATTTTCAGTAATAAACACATATCTCCACTTTCCGGTTTCCATTGCCCTTCTTACTGCAAATTGGGCCTCTTTTGTTAATTTATCTGCTTCATGAATTATTAATGTTTTATTTGAAAATCCAATTTTACTTTTGTCAATAATCCATTGTAATGTTACTCTGTCCCTCAGTCCATAACTTGAAGGATTAAATTCAACGTGAAATGGGGAAGTTTTAACAACAATGGTGTGGTCTTCGTCCATTTCATATTTTTCTTCATTAATTATCAAAGCATCATTACCATAAATTTCTTTCAAAAATAACATAGTTCTTGTGTATCTTCCACTTCCAGATGCTCCATGAATTAAAATGTGTGGTGGATTTTCAACTTGACTCATATTACGAAGCATTTCCGTTGCATCATTTTGATGGCATAACTGAAAAAATGAGCGGGGCTGATGTTTAAAAATTTTGATCATAATGTCATTCATTTCTTCTCCTAATATGAAAAGTGAATTGGAAATGATAATATGTAGTTCTTTTTATTAAAAATAAAAATGGCATTTTCTAAAATTTATATTCAATTAATCTTTATCAAATTCATTACCATACATTTCTTCTTCATTTTCTTCTTCAATAATACTATTTCTTTCCATCTCATCACTTACATTCTCATCTTTTACTTCCAAATCCATTTGTTCATCTTTAACTTTTTGTTTAAATTCATTCCATTTATTTTGGATTATAACAATTCTATCTTCTTCACCATTTTGAGTTTCAAAATCAATGTAATCTTCAAAGATATCATCTTTATGACACCAACCAATAGCAGCACCATAAATTTTTCTAACCAACGGAATATTATTTCTTCTTCTAGCGAAATTGGCATAAGCCCTCCATACTTTTTTAAAAGTGAATAGTTTATGCGGAATTAATCTAATTACTTTATCAAATATCTTATACACTTCTTCATATTGTTCAAGTTTTTCACAAAAACGAGCATATAATACCCAAAATTCAATATATCTTGTCCATTTACTTTTTAATAATTCAGTTGGAACTTCATTTATGATTCGTTCGAATAAACATTTCGTATTTTCTTCTGATTGAACTTCATTCATTTCCATTTGAATATAATCAAACCACACATCATAATTATTAATTTCTTCTTTGAGTTTACTTTCATATTCAAATCTCCTTTTCTTCCAAATCGCTAAATCAACATCAATCATTTCTCCATTTAACTTTTCAAATTTCAAATAATTTTTAAACAAAACAATTTTATTTGCATCATCGACGTGATCGATTCCGAATAAAAATATTTCTCTTGCTCGTTCTATTTCTCCTTGACTCATTTCAAATTCTGAAAATAATGAATAAAAGGTATTTTGACATAACTCTGTATGTTCTGACATTTTTTGGAATACATTTCTTGTTGAATTGACATTTCCAAATCGTTTTTCAAATGTAATCCATTCAATAAACATTTGTTCTGTTGGATTTTGTTGAATTGCCCTTTCAAATAATTCTCTTGCCACTTCAATTTCACCAATTCTCATTTCAAATTTGATGTAAGCCAGCCATGGGTATTCCCCAGGTTTAAATGTCATCCATTTCTCAAATAATTCTTTACAATGCTCAAAATTACCAACAGTCTCTTCTAATCTCATATATTTAAACCACAGATTATAAACCATTGGTAATAATATGTTGCTCTTTCTAAAACATTTCTTGCTCTGTTCACTTGATTAATCCTTAATTCGAAATCACTGTATTTCATCCAAATATCTGCAATTGTATAATCTTGTTCCAAAGCCCTTTCAAAAATTGATCTTGCTCTTGTAGTGTTCTCCTTGTTCTTCTTCCCAAAACGCGTATCTTGTCCATCTCCTTGGATTTTGTCTTTCTTTTGTTACGCCTTGTTCGAATTCTTTTCTTTTCGTTAATCTGTATGCTTGTAATTCTTCTTCGTCATGGATTGTCATTTTTGGAGGTTTATAAGAAGGAGCTTGATTATCACGAGCTTCTCTAATTAATTGTTCGGCAGTAATTTGAATATCAGCGAATTCTCTATTCTTTACAATGGGTTTGTGACTGCTCATAACAGAAATGAAAGAATGAAAGTAAATAGTTTTCATTTTTAGTTTTATTGATTTAAAAATGGTCATTAAAAAATTCAATCATTTAGCCTTAACTGCAAAAGTAACATACCCAACATGTCCTTTTATTGTTTTTGTTGGACAACATAATACTTCTTCGGAAATAAAATCATCAGTTCTTTTGCCAACTCCCTTAATTGAATACGGGCGAATTACATTTTCTTTTGTTAATAAATTCGTAAATCTTCCATCTCTTCTTAATTCCTCACATGACTTCTGAATTTGTTCGATACAGGGACAGAAACAACATATTTTACCTCCTACGCGAAGGACATTGTAGGCATGAGTTATTGCTTCATGAACATTTGGTAAATCCAAAAACACACAATCAGCTTGATTTTCTTTTAAGGCGTTGTCAACAAAGAATCCATCCTTAACGGCATCTCTTAAAACAACAGTGATGACATCCCCAAGTCCTAGTTTGTTGAAATCTTCTTCTGCTTTGATTTTACGTTGTTCATGGAATTCAAAAGTAAACAAATGCCCATTTTCTTTTTGTTGTGCAAATTTTAAACGAGAGCCAAATGCGACTGATAAACATCCTGAACCAGTCCCTGATTCAACAATTATGGAATTTGGTGTTATGTCAAAGTATGCCAACACTGGTGATATTGTTTCGTGATATAATACTTGAGTACGGTGTTGAAGAACTGTTGTATAAAGAGATGGGGTTAAGGCCAAAGCATACATATAACCCTTTAGATCTTTACTTTGAACCTCATCACCATAATTCTTACCGATTAATGATTCATGTGGGAAAATACCGAATTTACAATGATACTGTTTTCCCTTTACAATTTTAATCACTTCAAATTGATTTCTCGAACCAAACATAACAACAGTGTCGCCCTCTTCAATTGTTCTTTTTGTGGGATTCATTCAAAATTCAAAATTCAGTTTTGGATAAAAAAAGAAAGTAGGGTTTAACCACCAAGGGTTTTCCAAAAACAATAAAAAAACTCAAAAACAGAAAGAAAATTCCTAAGAATTTTATTTCGCAAAAAAGATGGAAAATGAAGGAAAACAAAAGAATTCTTTGTTTGGTTTGAGGTCTTTGAAATTTGAAAAAACTGAAAAAATTAGGGAAATTCATTGGAAACTTACACCCGATTTGGCTAATCTTAGTCCTTTAGAAGAAATTCGAAAGCACTTCATCTTTTAAACAACACAAGGGATGGCCAAAAAATCTATACCTCTCAGTCAGATTATCGGTGAAGCTGTTAGTGATGTCAACCCTATTCCTGCTATGGCTCGGTATGAAGTAATTACAAACATTATTAATAAAATTGAATCAGCCGGGATCTCACTAAGACTTCAATCCATCATTAAAATGAAATTTTATCTGAGAAAACAAATAAGTGAAAAAGAAATGTATTATGTTCTGTGTTTAATCGATCATGTAGTAATAAATTCACCAACATTTAGAAGACAAATATTGGATATAGATTTTATTGCATATATTGAATTATTAGGAAAATTTAAAGTTTGTTAATAGTTCCACATTGAAATAAGAATCATTTAAAAGAAATCCCTATTTCTCATTTTTAACATCTGGAAATGGACTAAAACAAATAGGAATCACCGAAAAGCTTACCGAAAACACCACAAAGCGTAATTTATAAATGCAGAGAATTGGTTCAAAATTGGGGGTTTAAATTTCCAAATGAATTGGCTCAATATGAGTTTTTACATGAGAAATATAAACAGCTTGACGTTGTATTTCCTGAAAGAATAACCGAACTGACTTCACCTGTAAAAACTCAACAAATTCCAAAGGATTGGCTGGACTTAATTAAAAATACAAAACAAATCGAAAAACAAATTTCAACAACAGTCCAAAATGCAACTGAAGTTGATGAATTAATTCAATTGTACAGACGTGCCACTGACATTAATTGGTTTGTTATTTCATTACTATATCATTATTATTATTAATGTCTAAAGTCAATTAATGGAAATTCAATTAAAACTCTTTCAGAAAAGAAAAGAATTTGATTCAAATGAATTGGATAGATTAAATGCTTTCATTAATTCTTATCAAGCCTGTTTACAACTTCTTGCAAATCAAATTAATATGAATCAAACTATTAAAATTGATACTTCAATAAGTCCAATTGATAGTTGTAGTACTCTAATAAGACC
>NWBR01000130.1:0-30921 GCA_002914575.1 Entamoeba moshkovskii
CATATCGTCGGTTGGGTAATAAGCTGGGACTTTAGCATCGCCGGCTTTAACTGGAACAAACCATTGTGGAGCTGACATCGGTTCGACGATTGAAAGTAATTCAGTTGTTTTTAGTAAAACCCTTTCTAGATCTTTTACTATTTTTTTAATTATCAATTATTAATACTTTTAGTTTTTGATGAAAAAAAAAATAAGCATTTTGGATGAAATTTATGTGTTTTTTTTGTATTGTGAGTCATTATTTGATATTAGCTCGGTTGTGCTTGCATTATGATGCAATAATTCAAATGGATCGATTGTGCTGTTTAGAGTTAATAAATCTTCCATGCCAAATCATTATGAAAGAATGAAAAGAATGAAAAATTAAGAAATGAGATGAAGAGAACGAAAACGAACAATAAAAAAATCAACGCCACCACTCCATGACACTTTTTATTTAATGTAACAAAAACAAATTAAAAATGAAACGATAATTTTTGTGAAAAGAATAATTGAAGAAATCTTAAAATTCAATTGGAATGTCCTCTGAAAAACAACCCATTTTGGAAGGTCATGGATCACTCGAAATGTATTGTGCTACTTGTAATAAAACAGTTCATTCTGAATCTGAATATAAATGTGGAGTTTTTTCATATGTTTTAGCAGCAGTTTTGTTTTTAGTTGGTTGTGTATGTTGTTTTTGGATTCCATTAGTATTTGATTTTTCTAAAGATACCCAATACAAATGTCCAGTTTGCAAAACAGTACTTGCATTAAAAACAAAGATGTAACACCAAACTCTTTGGCCTAACTAATTTTTTTGTTATTTAATGTATGTTATATAAAACAAATATAAAAACTGTGTTTAAAACCGAAAGTGTCATTTGGGGGTGTTTTCGAAAAAAAAAAGAGAAAATGGAGTATTTTAACTAAAAAATACAATTATAAGTTAATGTTCACTGACAATGATTTTCCAGCCGATCTTAGGAGTATTGGATCAATTGATTCCAAAATTCCTTCTTCCCTCACATTTTTAAGACCAAACGAATTCTTACAAAAAGTTCAATTGTATGAAGATGGAATAGAACCTATGGATATCAAACAAGGGTGTCTTGGTGATTGTTATTTCTTGGCAGCATTATCATCACTAGCTGAATTTCCAGAAAGAATACAGAAAATTATTAAGTCATGTGAAAACGGAAAATATGAAGTTATTTTTTATTACATGGGGAAAGAAGAACGTGTAATTATTGACGACTTAATTCCTTGCAATAATGGCCAACCATTTTTCAGTCATAATCATGGAGATGAATTATGGGTAATGTTAATAGAAAAGGCATACGCGAAATTAGTTGGCACATATGCCGAAATTGAAGGTGGAATTCCTTTTTTGGCTTTAAGTGATTTAACTGGAATGCCAGTTAAACGAATCTTAACGAAAGATGCCAACACCGATTTTCTTTTTAAAAAAATCGCTTCTTATGACAAGAAAAAATATTGTATGGTTGCGAATGTCCCTGATGTTCCAGGAATTGATATTCAAGAAGAATATGGATTGGTTGAAAATCACGCATATACCGTTATTGGGGCGTATGAGGTTAATGGAATTAAACTATTAAAAATAAGAAATCCATGGGGATGTTGTGAGTGGAAAGGAAAATGGAGAGACGATGACCCGGCGTGGACAGAACAAATGAAAAACCAATTAAATGTAGTTACAGCTGATGATGGTATTTATTACATGGAGATATCTGATTTTGTTAAACATTTTGATGAAATTACTGTTGTCCATTATAAAGATGATTGGAATAATTTTATGGCTGTTGATGTTGAGATAACAGAAAAACAAATGGGAGTTTGGTTCGAAGTATCGGGAGAATGTATTGCCACTTTATCCCAACCACGTTTCACTGAGAAAATTGCAGTTAAAATGTGGGGTGTCGATGACCGAGATTTGGCTGTTGGAGGTAAATCAGATGACTCCTTTGTGATTTCTTCGAATATTCGTGGCAGAAAGATGAAGATAAATGGGGGGTTATACAGAATGATCATAGAAGTACACCAAAGTTCTGTTGGTAAATTGCCATTCAAATGCACACTGTCATTCCGATCCCAGAATCCAGTTAACATAGGTTCAATTTTCCCAATACCTCCCAATGAAAGGGTGAGTTATTTAAGCAAAGAATCGTCTGAGGGTGCTGAAAAATGCAAAGTATGCGGATTACCTCTTCCTGCCAAAGGAATAGCCAAAACGAAAATGGGTTCTTTCCATTTAAAGTGTTTTAAATGTGACCAATGCGGAAAACAACTTGGGGCGAAATTTGGAATGAGAGGTAACAAAAAATTATGTCCCGATTGTGTTGGAAAGAAATAGGCCAATCACATAAACAAATCATTTTTTGAATTTCCTGTTTTAAAGTATTGTTATTGGAACAAAAATAAGAGGGTTTAAAAATAAGAGTTCCAAAAATAAACCCTCAATTTTTTGTCTTAATACTTGAACTAAAATTTGGAAAAAGTGAACTTGGGAGAAATGAGAAATCAATGAAGCTACGGGGAAAAATACCTAAGGAAACGGGAAAATGCGAAGAGAGTGTTATAAAAAAGGAAAAGTTAAAAATCAAATAACTAAAAATAAACAAATAAAAAATTAAGACTGAGATGTCTGGTGTGTTAAATAGGTATGGTAAACGTGAAAATAGCGCCCCAATGGCGACTTTATTTTTTGCAAGATTGGGACCAATGATGAAAGAACAAACATTAAAAGAGATTTGTAATAAATATGGTGAGGTCGAGGAAGTCACTATGGTTTGCGATAGGGAAACTAAAAAGAGCAAAGGGTGTGCGTTTGTTAAGTTTAAAACAACAATGGAGGCTCAAAAATGTTTTTCGGGTGTGTCAGAAATTACAAATGAACGCCATTGGATTGTTGAATGGGCGAAATCAACTCAAATACGTGATTCAGATCTTGATAAAAAAACGTTATATATAACTGGGTTACAAGAAAGTAACGCTGATGATAAGAGTGTTTATGATCATTTTAGTTTGTATGGAATGGTGGAAAAAGTGACGGTTGTAGGAAAAGGTTTGTAATTTTTTTGCCAGCAGAAGAGGGTGTTGTATTTTAGTTTTTTTGCCAAAGAAGAAAGAAGAATAGGGATTAAAAGAATTACCCAATCAATTCTACGAATCTGGAGTTATTTTTGGCACAATGCTTGGCAAACTTCACCTTTTCTTTGCATTATAATTTCTGAAACTTACAAATTAGGTGCAGATTTTCCTCCTTATGCTTTTGTTAAGTTTACTGATGAAAAGTCTGCTTCTTTGGCATTAAAAAATGAAAATGGTAAGTGTTGGGATGGAAGCCAATTAATCATTCAATACAGCGAAACATTGGAGTCCAAGAAAAGTAGAAGGATCCACCACGTGAAACAAACTAATAATTACGTTGAACTCAAAAGAGATTTCGTACCAAAAAGATCTATTAGAGATTCTTTTGTTGATGAATCCAATGGGTCTTTGATTCAATCATTGCTATTGGCATTTGGCTCTTTTGGCTTATCAGATAATTTGTTTGCTGACTCACAAACAGAGGAATATAGAGAGGATGAAGTATTAGTGAAAAGAAATATAAAAGATATAAAGAAAGTTGATTCTCCTTTATTGAAGAATTATGAAAAATTAATTCATCAGTTAGACGATGATGACTCACTCTTAGTCGATGCTGAAGATTATGAATTAATGAAAAAACAAACGTTTTCTTTCTTGGATGATGATGTTTGGGGGCCTTATCAATGAACACCAAAATGTGTTTTTATTTATTCAACAACATCTTTTTAAAATGCTTTCTGGTTTTTTATGATTTTAAGAAGTTTTTTTCTAAAACAGAAAAGGGAGTGCTTGGCAAATAAGAAAGTTGTATGAAGAAAAAATGAAAACTTTCACTCACTTGGAGGAAAAGAATCGGAAAATGCTTAAATGCAGGATTATCCAAGGGTTGTATGCTGTTTAATTGGAGCAAGTGGCGTTGGGAAATCGTCTATTGCTAAAAGTTATGGGGATGGAAGTGAGGCACTCGTCGAAGATCCGACTCTAAATGAGGGATATTCTAGAAAGTTTTGTATTGACAGAAACATGACTTATATCGATGTTGTAGACAGCTCTACTTTGGGAGGGATTATGTGGATCACTGCCGCTTCAAAGATTGATGTTGTTGTCTGTGTTTTTTCATTAGGAAATAAGGAATCATTTGAAGTGTTGAAAAAACAACAAAAACAAGTTGAAGAGTTCTTAAAGTACAAAGTAATATGGGTTGTGTGCGGAACAAAAGCGGATGCGAAGGTCACGATAGATAAAATAGAAATAACTAAATTTACAAAACAATTGAACGCAAGGTATCATGAAATTTCGTTAGTAAAGAAGAATGCCGACGTTACTTCTATTTTTATACAAGCTTCGCATGATTGTTCGATGTCTAGAAATGAAGCAAAGAAGTATTTCACATGTAGTTATATATAATTATTTTAAACCATTCAATTAAATTGTTTCTTTTAACTTCTAATCTCAAGGATAACAAAACTGATTTGACTAAAATTGAATAAAGTTCACAAAGGAAGTTTTCTTTCCTTTCCGTTCGGGTTTTTTATAAAAATCAATCAATTAAAGTTATTCAATAATTATATTTGGTTGAATAATCTTTTGGTGAAAAAACAATTCCCCGCCCACGTCTTGCTCCGGTGTATACTTGTTCAATTATCGCAATGAGATCATCTTTGTTATTTATTACAAAATTAATTTTATTGTTATTCCCCGTTCCTAAATCAACTTGAATGTGCTTTTTTCGGTAGAAAAACATCACTGTTACTGGGTCATATAATTCATACATCACGTTGAAATCGGGGGTTTCATCAATGTCAACCTAATCATTCATTAATCTGTTTTTTTAATATCTATTACCGATAATTATTATCATAATTAACAAACAACATAAATAATTGCCATTCTTGATATTTGTTCTTGGATTGATGCTAATTTATGGTCCATTTGCATACACTCTGGATCCCAATCCCTTCCAAATCTTACAATAACTACTCTTTCCTCTTCGGCAATAATTGCTTGGTCGACTTGCCAGGCATTATGTAGATGAACAAGAGAATCGGCCATTTGATTTTTGTAGTTATGAGTTTTCATTTTTTTTCTTAAAAAAACATAGAAAAGAACAACAAAACAGCAATTTTAGAGCCATGAAATAACAGACAAACGTATAACCTTCAATCGTGGTTCATTTGCAAAAGCAAAATCACAATTTTTATAGTAATTATCATAAGGTAGCATTTTACAACTCTTCCTTTTAATTTCAAAGAAATTATAACAAGTAATTATATGGTCTTGTGATTTGGTGGAATACACACCAAGTGATGGGTTTGCCTTATTTTCCAAAGACATGCATTGTTGGAAATTGTCGCCAAATTTATTTATTATGAATATAAAATGTTTATTATCATTTTTAATCGTTTCACAATCTCCGTGAGACTTCGCAGCTTTTTCTGGTTGGAATAATAATTCTAGGGAATTGAAACAACCAAATATATGTTTTGGTGTTTCAACAACAACCATAACATTTGGTTTATATAATATTGATGAATTAAAAGAATCCAAATCAATGGAACTTATATTTGTGGTTGAACATAAAACTCTTGGAATAGATAATCCGTGCCATTTTTTGAATTGGTCATAATATATTCCAATACAACCACATTTATCGATTTCTCTTTGATAAATATCTTTCCAAATAATTCCATTCTCTCTTAATACACTATTAACCATTCCAAATAATTGATTTGTGGTATGAGTCACATTTTGGATAGAAACACAATTATCATCATTTTTCGTTTTTATCATTTCAAGAAGTTCTTCGCTTTGAGTAATAATTTCCAAAGATTCTTGTTGCTTTTCTTTTACTTTGACAATAACAGTGTTCAAATATTTCGATTGTGATTCAATCTTCTCTTTCAATTGTTCAACGAAGTAAGTATCTTCTTTTCTTTTTTTCTTTAAGTAATCAATGGAACTTACAGTTATTTCGTTCAGTTTGACAACACTAGCGACTGTTTCAAAAATAAAAGAAACGAGTTTTTTAGTATCATTGGAAATATTTAAAATGTTGTCAGCATTTCTTTGAATTTGAATAGTTTTTTCTTCATTTAATTGTTTTTCATCCACCAACTCCGTTTTAATATTTTCTATTTGTTGATTTAAATAATTCAGATAATTCACTTCTTTTTGGTTTGATTGTTTAAGTTCTTCTTTTAAATTATTTAAATCTAATGAGTTTTGTTCATCTCTTAAATTGAATTGTTGAATTAATTTTGTTTGGTTTTTCATAAGTTTTTCGTTGACTTCCCTTAATTTGCCTAAAACGAGTTTTTCTGAATTCATTCCTCGTTCTCTAACTTCTTCAATTTTTAGGGCTTTGAATTCATTGTCTTTTTGTTGTTTTTCTTCTATTTTATCTATCCGCTCACTTATTTTATCAACGTACTCACGTAATTTATCTACACTCATATCTAAATCATCTCCTCTTTCAATAACATCTTTTCGCAATTGTTCAATTAATTCTTTCATAGAAACGTACATCGGTTTTAATTGCTTTTGAAACGTGTTTTTTGATTTTTCTTCAATTCTCTTTGTTTCAACCATCATTTGATTGATTTTTTCGTCGCTTTTCATTAAAAGAGTTTGTTGATTAACAAACATATCAGTTAACCCATCGACTTCACTCGTTAACTTATTAATAATGATTGCTTTTTCTTTGTTATCTTTTTCTAAACACGCAACTCTATTAGCCAAATTAATGAAATCATTTTGTTCCAAGACGTCATGATGTAAGGGTATTTGAGTTTCCATCCTTTAATGTTTTTTTGATTTCAATTTTTTAAACTTTTTGAAACGAGATGGCGGCCAAACGAATTTTGTAAAACAAAAAATAAATAAACTTTAAATTTCAAAGATGTTGTTTTTATTCTTATTGACTTTTTGTTGTTGGGGTTTAAAAACTGTTTCAAATAAAGAAGCTGACGATTTAATTGCAGAAAAGGAATTTAATATTGTTTTCTATTCATTGCCATGGTGTATTCATTGCAATGAATTAAAACCAGTTGTTGAAGAACTTGAAACAGCTGAAAAGGAAAAACATCGTAATTTGCAAATTGTCCATGTTGATTGCAATGCCACAACCTGCAGTCACACCCAATTCCCCCAATTACTTTTTTTTAGAAATGGAAATTTATTTAGTTCTTTTGATGGCCAAAAGAAAGTTTCAACAATACAACGATGGATTGATCGTTGTATGTCGAAAGTCTTAACTGCTGTTGATGAAGATGATATTGAAGATCTTCAATACGAAAACAATGTGTTAATTGTAATTCGGTTTGGGAATGAGCAAAGTCAAAGTGAGAATTATGGATTTATAGAAAGAGTATTAACTCCATATTTTAAAGAAGGAATAAAATTTGTTTATTATAAAAAAACTTATGACAAAGCAATAAGAATTGATGTTTATGTCAGATCAGTATTTGATGAGAATTCATTCGTAAAAGATTCACTTAGCACAGACAATATTGGAGATCACTTGAAATTTTTCCTCAAACAACACGTTAGTTTTCCATTTAAACCATTTTCAAATGAATACGAAAGAGACATGGTCTTATTTGAAGAAAGTAACATAATTCTTTATGGAACATCATTTTCACAAGGATCAATTATTGTTAAATCACTTCAAAAGTATTGGGGAAAACTTCTTGGTGCCTTTGTTCCATTAAATGGTGGTAATCAGATATCTACTGAAAGTTTTTATGGGAAAAATATCAAAAGAACTTTCCCATCATCAGAACATATCAGAATTATTACTAATCACGAAAGAATAACTTATGATTACTTTGGTAATTGGGAAGAAAAAAACATTAATGATTGGATTGATAAAGTAATGAATAATCAAATTAAGCCAACTGTTCGTTCAAGTTCAATTAAATCACAAGATAATTTAGTTCAAGAATTAACAGCAGATACTTTTGATAAATTTATAAGACAAGACAAAGATATTTGTGTTTATGTTTATAACGGTAATTTTGGACCTAATTATGGCCAATTCTCCGCAAATGCTAAATACTTGGAAGGAATTAAAACTATACAATTTGGTGCTGTTGATCTTTCCACAGAAGACGTTATGGTAAATGCAACTTTTAGGCATATGCCAACAATTTTATTGTTCAGAGCCGACACACATGAACCTACTGAGCTATATCTTTGGCAGTCATACGACGCCCGTTGGGTACTTAAATTTATTAAAAAGAATACATATTATTCATTGTTTTATCACCCAGAAACAATATCATCAAATTCCCCACCACATCAAGTAAGTAAAGAACCGAACTCACTAAGTCATTACAAAACCTTATCAAGGAAGGAACTTTAAAAAGGATAATTTAAGAAAAAGAAAAATTTTGAGCAACATTTAATTTTGGTTTTTAAGAAATTACAATTAGAAGGAATGGGTTTGATATAAAAAGACTATTATAAATCCAATAATGCACATTAATATAAAACTCCATAAACAAATTGCTGGAATGTATGTTGCTACTCGTCTTTTTTTATTAACATATATCGAATGTAGAAAGATTTCTATTATAACAGTAAGGTCATTCCAATTTGTTTTTCCTTTGTACTTGACATCATTTAATATGTCAACACAGTAGTCATGACAATTATCTATTATGTATTTGTGCATTTTGTGCCTCCACTTTTTATTAGCTTTTTCAATTGCTTCTTCCAAATTACTATCAGTAATTCCCTCGCCATAGCTAATTGGAAGATATCTTGGCTTGTTAAAACGTTTTGGTTTAATAACTTCAAAATAACAAACTTAAATGTTCTTCCCAATATTGTCTTCTTTCCTGAGTGAACGATATGTGGGAAACTGTAGTCGTGATGAATTCCATTCATATCGCAAATAGCGGTATGGCCAATAAAAGGAAGAAACCAACTGTAAGTTAGAATTGACGAATTTCAGAAAAAGTAACAAATAAAAATAGACACAAACGAAATAACGGGGATGGTTGTCCAAGTTAAACAGCACGGATAAAATTCCTCTTCCACATTGACCCCAGAAGACATGGCGAAATGACATTTTTCAGTCTCACAAAAACTGATGAAGAAAAAAAGTTTCGAAAAGAAACATATTCCTCTTTCCTTCTTAGAATTTGTTTTGAATTTTCGAAAAAAGCGAATTTTGGAACCCTATTGAGTTGTTTCAAATCATTTATAACATTGCTTGACTCAAATAACAAAATTATCGAAACAGCATGGAGAGAACGGTTCGCTGTGTTAAAAAAGGTGATTTTCTTCAATTTAATTTGACGTCTTTAAAGAAAAGTAATACTGAAATCAAATGGGAATCCTATGAACGAATTCACAAAAGTACACCAGATTTTATAAGAATTCTTCTGAAAAATGGAAATACTGTCGTCATGCTAAAAACTTACAGGCCTGTCATCGATTGTTTTTGTTGGGGATTCTGGAGTTTACAAAACTGCATCGAAGAACCCTCGAATTTTCAAATTAGAAAAATGATTTTGGAAACAGGAATGTTAATGGAGGATGACATCAATAAATTAGTAGTCATTCGCCAAAAAATATATGCCAACCCTGATGAATGCAATTCCTCGCAATGGATCTGTGTTTGTTCAATAACTTCATCATGTGTAGAACAATTGCGTGGAAATGATTCATTCTTAGTTGTGGATTTGAACGATAAGACCACCCTAAATTCATTAATGGAAACTTCATCTGTTTTATTCGACGAAGAGTGTTATACATTTTTATTTAATTCGTTTCTAAATGAAAATTAAACATAACAAAAGCAAATTCATTTATTTAATCAAATTTTCTTTTCAACTGGTCAATTCTCTTTTTATATTCTTCAATTTTATGCAAAGTGTCTTTTATGTTCTCACATATTTTTGCAAATTCTTCATCGGGATATATCAATAATGATAAATTTAAGGAAGTATCTTTTTCAAAGTATGATGATAACTTCGATAATTCGGTTCTTTCTGTCAACAATTGGAATCGGGAATATACCCCATTTGGTAAGGTGTCAAGCAAAGCGTTACTTCCAGTTGTGTCATCAGTAACAGCCTCAACCTCTTTCTTAATCAACACACTTGGAGGGAGAAATAATTTGGCTTGGGGTTTGTCAATGACATTTTGTAATAATTGTTTCATACCATCTTCTTTTCGTTGTTCTTCATACTTGCGATCGAATGGAAAAAAGTCGTACGGGTGAATAAAGGCATTTGATGGGTATTTTTCAATAAACCGTGTTTGGGCTAGTTTTAATACAATTTGCAAATATCGTTCAATCACTGAATCCACTGTCAATCTAAACTCGTTATAAACAACCAATCGGTCGTGAATTACCTCCCAACACATGCCATACTGTTTAACATATTCCATTAAACTATCGGTTGTGGCTCTCGTCCACTCCTTGTGTTGCAAATATTTTTCATACTCCTCGTTGGTATACATCTCGATGGAGCTTACCTCCAAAAAACGTTTCTGGTTTTCAGGTAATTTAGCGATGTACTGTGTTGGAATTTGCGTTCCAGTGATAAGCGAAGGAAGCACTGGTTTCGATGACATTAATTGTTATGTAAAACAATTTTATTTGAAGTTCTTTTTTCAGTTTTGCAAAAAAACAAATTTTTTCTCTTTTTGGAATACAAAGTTTGGAACAAAAAAAGGAGGAACCACCACTTCAATTTTCTTGAGATTTCTCGAAAAGAAATCAAAACGAAACAATAATAATATTCATTTTGGTTTTTTGTTGGAACAAAGAACTTTCGTGCCATTTGCAATGTCGGAATCATTAACAGCACCCCAAACCCCTAGAAAATCAAAAAGCCCACGATTCCTTCACCAAAGATCAAAAACTATGTCGACAATATTGAAGAAACCTTCTTATTCTTCTGTTATATTGTCAGACACATTTCCAGGTTCATCCAAATTTGGTGAGGTTGTTGAGGTCATAAGCGATTCACAGTTAGTCGAAGGGAGATTATTTGCCATTTTAATTTCAGGCCATGTTTATCTTGAATTTCAGCCAGAAATACAATCCATCCCATTTGATGGGTCTCCCCGAAAGAGTCACAATTTGCAATCATATTTTAGTTTTTGTATTGAAGACACCCCATCGTATAGCATTATCAGACGATTAACTGAAACCGAAATCACGTTTCACGCCGGAAGAGAAATGGATTTACGCCTCTACCCCATTGTGTTTAAAAGGGATGGGTTCAATTCGTTTTGTGAAGTTCTAAAAACAATGAATGTCATAGTTGGTGATGGGTTTGTTCGTGTAGAGAAAAAGAGATTACCCTATATGGTTGATATTGTTAAATACATTAATGAGCTCCAATATGATGATCGGTTGGTCAAAAGGACAAATTGGATAAAACAAATAAGGGCAGACTGCACCGAAAAAATCAATAAAACAAACCATTGGAATGCAATGAATGAAATAAAAATAAGAAAGGGATTGTTTTATAGAGGTGTTGAAGAGGATTGCAGATGCGATATTTGGAAGAAGTGTCTTGGGTTTAATTTTGATGAGGGAACGTATGATATATTGAAACAACAAGTGTCCTTGCTGTTTGACATTCAAATTCAACACAATGAGAAATTATCAATTGCTTTCAAACAAATTGGAAAGGATATTGGAAGGACTCACATAACTCAAGAATGTATAAATAATTGGGCACTTTCCACTCCCCAATTAAAAATTGTCATTGAAAGATTGTTGAAGTGTTGGGTGTTGTATAACTTGGACGCCGGATATCAACAAGGGATGAGTGATATTTTGGTTGGGCTAATGGAGTATTGTAAAACGGAATATGAAACATTTGGATTATTTATAAAGGTAATGGAGATGATGAGTTCGGTATATTTGAAAAATGTGACAACAGACATTTATGTCAATCCAATAGTAAAAGTTATTGATCCTGAATTTCATGGTTATTTAAAAATGATGGGAATAACGTATTCATTTATGTATAAATGGATTGTTTTATTGTTCAGAAGGGATTTTCCTCGTGCTGCATGTGTCAGGATTTGGGATGCGATTTTTGCATACCCAGAAAATAGACTTCATTTTTTCATTGCGGCATCTTTATTAACTCAGCACTATGAAATTGTAATGTCAAATAGATTCGATTTAGATGATATGTCTATTTTCTTTCAACAAATGGAAAATAAATTTGATGATAACATCTATATCGACGCAGACATTGCTGTAAGTAATTTTAGAGTAAACGCCAGTGACAAAGAACAACTCCTTGTTTTTTCTTAGGATGACTTATTGGTTTATGTCTTTTGCAAAAGTATATAAATGAATTGATTATTAATAATAAATTCAATTTAATCCACTTTCACTTGATTTGAAATTTTCTGACAACACCTCTTCCGCATAATCATTTGAAGAATCAAATTGAGAGCTTACTTGCTCGATATTTGGTGTATAAACAAATTCACTTATACTTTCATCATCGCTGAGTATAGAAGAATCACTAAAACTACTTTCTTCCTTTAAAATAATTAGTGGATTGTTTCTTCAACAC
Organism: Entamoeba moshkovskii; assembly: GCA_002914575.1. Classification (NCBI taxonomy): domain Eukaryota; phylum Evosea; order Mastigamoebida; family Endamoebidae; genus Entamoeba; species Entamoeba moshkovskii. Next base: position 12,651 of record NWBR01000130.1, read on the forward strand.
AAAACAACAAACATCTTTGGCCATCTCAATGGCACGCCTCAAATCATTTTTGGATTTCGACAGAGCAACGATTGCTTTGTTATACGACAACCCCAAATTTAACATTTCAATAATTTTATCACTTTCTTCTATGACTTTCCCGTCGCCTTTGATCAAATAAATTAGTGTTGACCCGCCAACAATGTTTGCTTCAAAGAAAGTAAGTTCCACATCCACTGGTTTATCTTGAAAGTAAAGGATGATCCTATCGAAATCCGTCATTCCTTTGGGAGCGATTTGTGGTTTAATTGTTTTAATTTTATCATTTGGCTTAAAGTCATACAAAACAGGGGAATGTCTATTATTTTTGAGTGTGAGTAATGGCATTTGAGTAACTAAAGTTTCTTTTGAAGAAAAAAAGATAACAAAATTTTTTAGTTTTTTTTTTAAACTTAAATTAGTTGTGACTTAAATGAATACACCAAATTTTTCTCTTTCATGTAATTACATTCTTCTAAAATTGCTTCTCTATTCGTATTCATTATCATTCCATCACATACTATCGTGTCAATAACCCATAACGCATCGTCAATTCTTGATATAATCTTCATGTTACTGTGGTTCTCCAATATAATGAAAAACGATAACAAACGTCGATTTCGCATGCATTGTCAAAAAGCACATCATATATTTGAACAAGAAAATGAATAAACTCGTAGATCGCCAATTCGTTTTCTTCCTCATCGAATCCAACGACAACAAAGATTGAAGCAAATCTCCTCATTACAAATCTGTGATCACGACATTCATGTACAACATTCTGGAAAGTGTTAATTAGCAAGTGTAAGTAAGTAAAAACAAACACTTTGTTCCGAAGCAGTAATACATTTTCTATAAATTTCATTGCACAAATTTGTTTTATCTTTTTGTAAATCGTCATCATAAAAACGTGATAATCTTGTTTGGCCGGTCCTATTAATTATAACTATATATTTTAACATTTCTTAATTGTTTTGTTATTTTCAAGATCAATTTGCTTTTAAAATTAATAAATTAAAATCTTTGGAAAAATCAATTTGGTGAAGAATCAATTTAAGAGGATTGTGTATTGTTGGGAATAAGTAATGATGGTCCAACTTGAATTAATTTTCGGATTAAGAAAATGATAAGTGCAACTACCATGAAAATAGAACAAATGAATCCCTCAATAAATTCAGAGGGCAATAATGAATATCCCATAAAATGTGCTACAAACGTTCCAACAAACAAAATCAAAAACCCAATTCCATAATTTCTTAATTTCTTTGAAATTGGACCTTCTTCTGATTTTTGAGGAGTCGATGGTGTTTCTTGAGTGGATTGAGTTGTCGAATTTGTCTCACCTTCAGGCTTAATTGGTTTTTCTTCGATTTTATCAACTTTTCCCATAATTAAACCCAGTCTGTCCTCATTATTATTCAAAATTCTTTGTTTTCTTCTTTGAAGAATGGAGAGATTTGATTTGTCATCAACACTGTTGCTGTTTACTTCTGACATTTTCTTCTAATTTTTTGTGTTCTTTGAAGTTTTTTTATTTTTCATCTTAATTCACTTTTATTGGAAAACCCTAAAGTAAAAATTGGATGGAACAACAATTAAAAAGCAATCAATCAAATTCCATTGTATCATTAATTACATCCACCGCTAAAATACCGTTGTCAGTTGGTTTTACCGTTTGGGTTTGTTGATCAATGGTTATAAAGTTCATCTCAGCCAATTTATCAAAAATGATTTCGACAAGAGACGACAAATAGTTAGAAACAATATTCATTTCTCTTCCTTCAAGGAAGTAATAGCTTGGGTTATTTCTTATTCTCCTATAAAACAATGTATTTGTCAAGAAATTAATTGCGCTTTGATAGTCAGTAATTGTTTGATTGACAATTTCCGTGTTAAACAACCTAATTAAATTTCCATATGTTCCATTATCGAATTGAGCCAATCTACTTTCTAAAGGGAGTGATTCTTCTAAAAATTTATTCAAATACTCCTTTTTATTTGGCTCACAATAAATCATCACTTCACCATTTCTAACACATCCGATAAATTTATTTAATAATTCTAATTCTAATTCACTTCCACTTCGGTCTGATTTAATTGTTCCCATCACAATTCCTATTTCACTGAGCTCTCTAAAATATTCAATTTCGTCGAATGTTAAAAACATTGCTTTTAACAGTTTTTGTTTGTATAAATTCTTTATGACAACTCGTTCTTCTTCACTTTCCCCATTAAATAATATTCCAATTCCTATTTGAACTCCTTGAATTGCAATTTGATTCTCTATTGGATAGAGTTGTGCAATACTCTCATTGGCTTCAATCAATCCATTCTTTTCTAATAAAACAATGAGTTGTTGGACAGTGTTCACCATTAACTTTTTATTGGGAACCACAATGGCTACGCTCTTGTTATTTTTCCAATAATTTAATATTAATTCAGTTGTCGGTTGAATCATAGCTTGCATTCTCATTGAATGTTCAGTCTGTTTCATTGTTTCAATTTGGATATTCACGGGGTATACTCGAGATTTAGGGGAGAACGAATAACAATTAGTTTGTGTTACTCCCAACCATTCCCTCATGGATTTACTGTCTGCAATGGGTAATGATAATCCAATGATTCTTATATTGCCTTGATATTCTTTTTGTATCATTCGGATTCTGGATATTAATACTTCATATTCGACATCTTCTCCGACTCTTTGTAAATCATCCAACACAATGAGGCCAATTAATTTAACTATGTTCTCATTTCTCTTCCAATCCCTCAAATACAGATCTAAGTCATGAATACTTGACAATACAATTTGAACACTTTTTAATTGGTCTTCAATTTCTTCTTTGCTCCCTTTCATCATTTCAACGGAATTGAACTGATTTTTCATTTGTAGGAACAGCATATCTCGTTCTTCATCAAAAGGAACAACGTAAATAACTCCTTTCCCACTGTTTTCATTTAAATGTCTAACAATACACATTTCAGCAATCACTGTCTTACCAGAACCACTATGTGCACCAACGTAAATCGAGTTATTTGTTTCGACTGAGGCTTGATAGAGTTGTGTTTGAAGGGAATTAAAATGTTCAAACAAAAATATTGGTTTTGACATCCCCATTGTTTCGTAAAATGAGTGTGTTGATAAAGGAACTAATCCCAATAATTCTGTTGGAAGTGGTACTTTTGTAGGCAAAATAATGTTGTTTAATTTGACAACAGCTGACGAGGTACATCTCAAATAAGAGTCGCTGATACAGTAAACAAAATAATTGAATGGCAATGGATCGATCAATGGGACAAAAATGTTGAGGCGGTGTGGCTGGTTGGCTTTGGTTTGCTTCAATATAAAATATTGATAATAAAGAATATAATCTCCATTGGCGTCCAAGACTAATATCCAATATCCTTGTGATGCTCCATGTATTCTATAGTCATACGAAAACATTGCTTCCAATGTAACTTCAATTCTAAGTAAACTTCTATTAATTGGCTGAGCAAATGTTTTTATATCCATCAATGGGAATGAATGAACAATGTTGTATAGTACATTTCCTTTTGCAGGCAAACGAATTAATTCACCCAATTGAGGTGAAGTTAAGCCAAATAATCTTTCAAATGGAAAATCGATTCTTTCAAGCCTTTTAGAAATATCATTTGGAACTCCAGGGATTTGTCGCAATGGGCATTGACTATTGAATAACCTTCTTGAAACAGATTTACATAAATCCAATGCCTTTATGGCTGGTTTCGCCCATTTTTTAATGAGTAACAGTTCGAATAATGATCTAAAGATACGGGCAGCGTTTTGTGAAATAAATACAGTGTCAGAAGATAATACAAAACCTGGTAGATTTAATCTACCAATGTACACCTGCAATAAAACACTGATTTTACTGGATGAATCGTCCAAACGAGACTTAACTGGGATTGGAACTTGATTTATGAGGGTGTCTAACTCTGCTTTTTCAGTTTCCCTTACGGACACATATCTGAATTCAGTTGATTTTGAAAAAATAGAAATAAGATCCATTTCATTAGACCCCCTTTTTAAAGATTCATTCATCGCTTTTATTGTTTCTGTTGTGAGATAATAATATGACGCAATTCTGCCAAGCTCAGTCGCACTTATTGTACCTTTTCTTTTATCGTATATTGCCAATCCATTAGAATGAAGAATGGTGGCCGCAGTATGGATTAAATCCCGTCTACGTGTTTCCAACAAAGAATCGTTTTGTAAATCATTTTGTTGTAGCCCATACAGTAAAGGAGATCTTAAAATACAAACATAATAATATGTCATGGAAAGCCATTTAATACCATCTTCAATCGATCTTATGTTTCCAATAACAATTTCTGCATTCAAATTGTCAACTAAAGAGTTAATGAATTGTGATTCTATTGGGAGTTGTTGAGAAAGTAAAGACATATAAAAAAACATTTCTCTTTGGGTAGTAATTATGATTCCACTCCCTTCTTTATCGAATTGAGGTCTTCCTGCCCTACCAATCATTTGCATCACGTCCATTGCGCTCAATTCTTCCCAACGCCCACTAGGTGGAGAGTAGATTTGGGTTCCTTTGATAATAACTGTATGCGCAGGAAGATTAACCCCCCAAGCCAATGTCGCCGTTGACACCAATATTTGAAGGTGATTATCCCCATATAAATCTTCAATTAGTTTTCTGTCATCTTTATTCATTCCGGCATGATGAATACCAATTCCAACCCCAATCAATTCCTTCAAATGTTCATTTTCGAACTTCTTGGCCTCGGATAATAATACTTCTTGACTTGCCCTTCTGTTTTGTAAAAAGGTGTGAAGACAATTATTTTGCATTGCCATCTCTTTAATATATTTGGCTGTTTCCAAGGTGTCTTTCCTTGAGTGAACGAAAATCAAAATTTGTTTTTTGCCAGCCAATTCCTTTACTTTCTCAAACGTTAGTCTGTTCATCAATTGAACCTGTTTCAACGGTTTTTTGTCGGCAATACCAAAGAACGTTTGTTGTAATGGGACTGGTCTAAATTCAGCACCAAAGACAAACACATTTTGAGTTTTACAACCAAGAAATATTCCAACGTCCCCACAATTTGGTAAAGTTGCACTTAATCCGACAAGTCGAATAAATTTTAAATTGTTTTGCATAAAAAATTTAATTCTTGCAACTAATGCCTCCAATACTGGACCTCGAGTGTCATGAAGCAAATGGACTTCATCAATAATCATAACTTTTAAAAATTCAAAAATACCATGACCACAACCACTTCCCAGTCCTCCTATTTTTCTTGTTATAACATCAATTTTTTCTGGGGTCGCAACGATAACATCAGTTTCTTCTAATTCCCTCTTTGTTAATGACGAATCCCCAGACATTTCAGCAACTTTCATTCCTAAGTTATCAAGTTTTCCTTGGAGAGTACCAACCATTTCTTGGACCAACGATTTCATTGGGGCAATGTAAATGGCTTTAAATTTTTCTCCGGTTTGTTTCGCTTTCTCAACTTCATGGAGAATCGCAAGTAATGCAACAGTTGTTTTACCGGCACCTGTTGGGGCACAAACAAGGGCATTTTCATCGCTTTGAAAAATGGTAGAATACACTGTTGATTGCATTCTATTCAAATATTTTAATGGTAATAATGACTTTTGACACCATTCCGGCATTGAGGAAATAGGGATTAGATCACTTTTTGGTTGAGTAATCTCAACATATGGAATATCAACTTGAGTATAATCAGGTAAATCCATTCTTGAGGTATTCTCTGGAAATGTTGCTTGTTGTGTAGAAATAAAATGACTTCCCCCTTCAAACGAAAGCAAATTCAAGTCCAATGTTTTTAATTTTCGTTCAGGCCCTCTTTCTTCTTCCATTCCCCCCTCCTGCTTTGGCTGTTTAAAATTGAATGTTTTACTGGAAGGCAATTTCATCCTTAATGCCTCCTTTATTTCTTCATTTGGTGCTCGTGCCATCGCTATTCTACCGATAATTTCCTCACGATTCTTCGATAACATGTCCACTATTGCAAAGTTTTGTTGGCCCAGCATTGAAATCAAGGATCTTTGAACGATACCGACATCCAAAGAAGTATTTCCAAGTAATTGTTCAATTTTCATTGAAAAGTCTTGGGCCGTTGTTTCATCAATAACAACGCTTTTAATTACTCGCTGCAACCAAAATGCGTCGATATTTTCGAATTCGTTTTGAATAGTTGATTCTTCTTCCATTTTAGTTTCAACTCTTTGACCTACTTCTGTGTTAAGCTCATTTTCTTCTTCAATTTCATCTTCATCATATCCAGGGTCTTCTTCTGAATCATTCAAAATTGGAATGACCTCATCACCATCCTCCTTTATTTCATCCTCTTCAGAAACATCAGTTTTAATATAGTCATTGATTTTCTCGGCAATTTGAAGCATTTCTGTAAAATCATCCTCTTTTATCCCATTGCTTATTTCTTGTTGTAACTTAACGAATTTCTCATTTGCAGTTTCTTCAGTTTTTAAAATATCCAAAACATCCAATGTGGCAGATCGAATAAATTGAAATGATTTATCACTAAAAATTCGCTGGACGATTGAAAGTAATTTGGCATGTTCTTCTTTTGTTGTTTTGTTTGTGGGGACGTAGCCTCCAATCTCTTCCAAATCATACACCTTTTTATTTCTTTTGGGGATGTATGTTTTTCTTTGTTCTTCATCAATATCTTTCCTATATTCCTTTAAATTTTTTAATATTTCTTTAGGGTCTGTTCTTTGCGCATGATCCCCCATCATTTCTTTCGTAATTTTGCCAAACAATGACTCCGCTTCGCCAGTTGGTTCATTGGCATTTGTTCTTCTTCCTTTCCTGTTACTTATGACAAGGTTGTTATCAACTCGAGTCCTCCATGTGTTTTTACGATCGACAGCTTCTGAACCACTCGGCAGATTGGGGTAATTGTCAACAATGTGTGCCATATTTATTGAAATTTTTAGATCGTTTTATTTCAGATCATTAGGCCTTGATGGCAGTACTACTCTTTTGTTTTGTTACAATGTCTTTTGGAACAAACTGTGTTGTAAATCAAACTCTTAGTTTTACTCGGGGCATTACAAATCTTCAATACCCGCCAATTGAAAATCCATCAGTTAATTTTGTTCCTGAGTTGAATGGAAATTACCTGATGTCAATTGGTAAAGACAAGTTTGAATTATGGGTTGATTTGATTTCAGATCAAACAGTCCGCCTTACTGTTTGTGAAAATGGAAATAGCGTAATGAAGTTAACTGTTAATTACTTTTCGTTGGAATACGTGTATAGAACACTTCTCCCTGCTATTCCCTTATATTTGGTCTTGGCATATGCAATTTTCTGTTTGGCCCTAATCTCAATGCTTGCTAAGTCTATCACTTCGTTATCTTCAATGTTTACTGATGTTATGTGTAACCAGGGAATGAAAATTGAACGGTATTTCGATGCAAACTATGGTGTATTTGAAGACGAACTTTTCACAACACTCAAAAACAAAGGTATTTTTACAGGAGAAGAGTGCAACAACCTTCTGAATGGCTAGGAACGAAATTGTAATTATGATTTTTATTTATCCTCTTTTCCTATTTTCGGCACACCCCGTCCCGGAATTGTTGTTTTCATGCGAGTTTTAGCATCATTGCCCAAAAACAATTTTTAGTTGTTTCATTGGCCAATCACCCACAAGCCGTTTTATTTATAACTTTTCTATTTAAAATAGATTTCCTTCTCTCAAAACATTTTTAATCTTATAATGTTATTTTATGGTTCACTGGAGTTTGCTTTATTTCTAATTAAAAAGTCTGTGTCTTTTCAAATAACCTACTTTTAGCCGAAAGAATTGATCTGTTGGTCGTCACTGGGGTATTTATTGGGCTTGTATTCGGGTTGAATTTCGTATTGATATTTGTTGGCGATACCCCAATCCATTTATTCATGTGTCTTCTTTTTATTTACCATTTTTTCGAATTCTCATCCTCTGTCTTTCCAAGACCATACAAATCCACGCTTCATGACTTTATGCTATTTCATTCTCCTCATTTTATGTTGGCATTCACTGTTTCGATTGTTGAGTATTACATTGAAAAGATGTTTTTCCCATCTCTTAAAGGGCATTTGTCTTTGAGTATTCTCTTTGCGCTTGTTTCTCTCATTTTCCAGGGGTTCAGAACAACTGCAATGTATGTCGCTGGAAGTAATTTCAATCACTACATTGAAACCGAAAAACGAACAAACCACAAATTGGTTACAACTGGTATCTATTCCTATCTAAGACATCCATCATACTTTGGATGGTTTTGGTGGAGCATCACAACGCAAGTAGTCATGTTAAATCCAATTTCGACCGTACTTTACGCCCTTGCTGCCTGGTATTTTTTTTATGTAAGAATACCCTATGAGGAAAATTGTTTAGTGAAGTTATTTGGCGATGATTACATTCAATATAAGCGACGCACATTTATTGGAATCCCATTTATTAAATGATTCATTTCTTTTGGTTTTCATCGTTCGAAAAAACTATTGCTAAAAGTCAAAAAGAAAGTTTAGTCAAGAAAAGTAATCAATGAGTTTATTCATCTCTTAGAAGGGCTGGTGAATAGCAAGAAAATTGATGTGAGAATGCCTTCCTTTTGGGATCATGTTCATTTTCAAGTCTCATTGCCAAAGCTCTTGCCAATTCAATCTGATTTTCGGCATGAACATCATCAAAAGCGTGAAGAGCTCTCCTCCATCTTCTCACAATCTGATCCCATCTCCTCTTAGAAACACTGCATTCAATGTCAGGTGTTTTTGGGTCAGTTGTTCTTCTTTTCTCTTTGGGGATGATGGTGCTATAGTTCTGGTATTCAGTAGTTCCTTTTCCAAACAATATTTGTTTTTCTCGGGCTTGTTTTCTTTTGGCTTCGTCTGAGGAAATGACGGATTCCTCAACAGAAGCAACATTTGGTACAGGTTGTTGTTGAATTTGTAATTGCGCTGAAAACAAATTGTTTACTTTTTCTTGGTCGCAGTTGTCAGGAAAATCTTTATTGGCCTGCAAAATTAGTGAGCTACAACTTTTAAATTACCAACAAACCTCTTTTAACAGCAACAAGTAATTTTTTGAATAAATAAGTTTTATTGCCGCCAACTCTTTTCTTTCGGTGCTCGAATTTTGCTTTGAACTTCCTTTTTTAGGTGTCGGAGTAAATGGTTTACTGTCCATTTTAAAACTATGTTGCATTCTTGTTTGCATCCCTTCTTTTTTCTATTCATGTTACTTCCAAAACCCAATTATATATATCGAATTGTCTTTTCCCGAAAAACAAAATGATTGAATCACCTTTTCTCCCCAGTCAATCACACCACTCAGCTCCAATTACGCATTTTTGGTGATTTTCGCATGACGCAATCCCACTATGAAGTTTAAGAAAGTCTTAAAATAGTTTTTATTTTTTATTTGCAAAAAATATTATAATGAAAACTATAACTTAATTCTTTACTGCCCGAAACACAAAAACAGAAAATTTGAAAACTTAGAAATAAAACTGTTAAAAACTAATAATATCCGATGAATCCAAGTAATCCGCTTCCTATTCCCAACGACGAAATTGCTTTGTATCAATTTAAAAAAATTATAGAGTCTTTAACAAATGATCAAGGAATAATTACTTCGTTGGCGCAAATGGCCGTTTTAAATGCCAACCACGCCGATTTGTATGTTGAAATAATATTTGGAGAATATATGAAGTCAAGAAATCCTGAAAAAAGACTTTATTTATTGTATGTCATTGACATGATTGTAAAAATTGACATGAACAGAGTATATTTAAAATATTTCACTCCAAACATAACAAACATATTTACTGAAACGTATACATCCGCAAATGAACAAGTAAGAATGTCATTATGGCAATTGTATTTGACTTGGACAAACGTATTTCCCGACCAAACCTTAAATCAAATACGGACGGCATTGACCATGATTTCCCAGGGATATAGAAACAGTGCTGCATTCCAAATGCATACATCCCACCAACAAACACAACCAACAGTTATTCCTGTTTCTTATGACTCACAAAGCAGTATTCCAATTAATGTCACGACCCAATCAGAACCTTTTCAAAATGCGACTTTCACGCCAGTAAGGAGATATAAACAGCCAAAACAATATAACTACAACACTTCCCCATCTTCAACCCCAAGAAAAACACCTAAAAAACAATCAAAACCAACTTCTCCCATTAACATTCCAATTGAAATAAACGATAATTCATCTCTTCCACCCTCAACTGACCCATCGTACAGGGAAAACAAACAATTCAACACATTTACCACAACTAACATTCCTGTTCAACTTATGTCCCCAACACCAGTTAACATTCCTGTCGATATTTCTTCGACAAATCAAATGTCTCCAATGTATTCCCAAACAAGTTCCGTTGTAACTGAACCACCAATTTTCCAAATGAATCAACCCTCACTAAAGGTTCCAACTTCTGATTTCTCACACACAAATAAGGTAGGCGCGGTCTGCCCAATTTGTGGGGGGAAATTTGTTGATATGGACAGACACGTTAAATACCACCAAGTGTTAAACGCGTGTGGTGGTTTGCAACCAACACCGTCGACTCAAAACTATAATGACCAATCATTCATTCAGCAAGAAGAAACCTATCAGCAACCGAGCGAAACCGATCCCACAATGTATTTTAATCAAGACTTTGTCTGTGCTTTGTGTGGTAAACCCTTGGCAATTGTTACAACAGCCAATGGAGATTTATATTTAAAGGATGGAACATTGGACAATCAGGGGAGATACGTTCACCAACAATGCCTTATTTCTTCTTCAACAGCGTGACCTGTAAACTTTTTTAATTTAGTTTTCTTTTATTTCGAAGGCTTTTATTGTGTTTTAACAAAAAAACAAGAAAGGCATTAAAAGCATTTCAATTTAGTAATCTTCTTCACCATTGTTTTGGGTATTATCTTCTCTCAATAAATCGCTGACCAAATTTTGTGAGTTGGGTGCTTGTTGCATTGGGTTATTTGGTTGTGCATTTGTTGGTTGTTGTGGGGCTTCAACCAATCCACGTGATTGTTTCAGTGTATTAACAAATGATTGGTATTTTCTAATGTCTTGATCAGAAACAGATCTACGGGCAGTAATCATTGATTCTTCGAAATGTTTTCTTGTGATAAAAGGTACTGGATCTTCCTCAAGCTCAACACCACTCTCTCTTATTTCGATTTCTTTTTTAATACATTCCCTAATTGCCAATTTAACAGCCCTTTGACAAATAGCAGTAAGATCAGCACCTGAGAATCCTTCAGTTGCATTGGCGATGTCGCGAAGATTTACATCTGGGGCAACAGGTGATTTTCTCAAGTTGGCTTGTAATACACCAACACGAGCTTCAAGATCTGGTAATGGGATGTAAATTAATTGGTCGAGTCTGCCAGGTCTCATCAAGGCTGGATCAATAATGTCAGGTCTGTTTGTAGCTCCGATAATAAAGACAGTTTTGGCTGATGACATTCCATCCATTTCAGTAAGTAATTGATTGATAACACGATCACTCGCTCCGGAATCTCCATTATTTCCACCTCTAGCTTGGGCAATTGAATCCAATTCATCAAAGAACAAAACACATGGGGCAGCCCCTCTGGCCTTATCGAAAATATTTCTGACGTTGGCTTCAGATTCTCCAAACCACATTGTCAACAATTCAGGACCTTTAATTGAGATGAAATTGGCTTGGCATTCATTAGCAACAGCCTTTGCCATCATTGTTTTACCACATCCAGGTGGACCATAGAACAAAACTCCTCGTGATGGTGGTTGTCCGTATTGCTTGAATAAATCTGGATGAAGAACTGGCCATTGAACAATTTCTTTCAATTCACTCTTGGTGTGTTCGAGTCCTCCGATATCCTCCCATTTGACATTTGGTACTTCAACAACGACATCCCTGATTGATGCAGGATTGATTTTCTGTTGAGAAGTTCTGAAATGATCCATTGTAACAACAAGTGATTCAATCAAGGCGGCGTCGATTGTGTCATCATCCCAATCAATTTGGTCAATTTTTTCTCTAATGCACAACATGGCAGCTTCAGTACATAATTGGGCAATATCTGCGCCTACCATACCATGGGTTTCATTTGCGAGAACATCCAAATCAACGTCATCGGCAATCTTCATTTTCTTTGTGTGGATTTGCAAAATTTCTTTTCTTCCTTCAGTATCTGGAATACCAAGATCAATTTCTCTGTCAAATCTTCCAAATCTTCTCAAGGCAATATCAATGGTATTTGGTCTATTTGTGGCGGCAATAACAATAACTTGACTTCTTGCTTTTAGCCCATCCATCAAAGTAAGTAATTGTGAAACAACACGTCTTTCAACTTCTCCTCCCGATTTATCTCTTTTTGGTGCAATAGAGTCAATTTCATCAATGAAAATGATAGCGGGAGAATTCTTTTCGGCCTCTTCGAATGCACGTCTTAAATTGCTTTCGGATTCACCAGCCATTTTACTCATAATTTCAGGTCCATTAATTAAAAAGAAGAATGCTCCAGTTTCATTTGCAATAGCACGAGCAATCATGGTTTTACCACATCCAGGCGGTCCGTATAACAAAATTCCACGGGGTGGTTTAATACCAATATTTTTGAATAATTGTGGATGTCTTAATGGTAATTCTACCATTTCTCTTATTTTGTTCAATTGTTGTTTGCATCCTCCAACATCGTCATACCCAATGTCATTGGGTCCTCCTTCTTCTTCTCTTTCGACTGGTTCTCCTTCGCAATGGATTTCTGTTTCGGAAGTAACCAAACAGTATGGCCCTGGCGTTAATTCAACAACTTTAAATTCAACAGTTCTCATACCACCGTGGCATTGAATAACATCTCCTTGGGTAACTGGAATATATCCATTCGCGAAATAAGGTTTAAGGAACGGTTCAAACAAATCGCCAGTCAATCCTTCAATGGTATCAGCAAATGGAAGAACATGAATTGCTTGGGCATTGGGGATATCTTCTGTTTTGTGAATGGTAATAACATCGCCCAATTTAACACGTAAATTATTACGGGTAACACGCGAAACTTGGATGTGGTTGTCTGGGTAATCCTCTAAAATTTCGACCAAACAGACTGTTTCCTTTCTTCTCTTTCCTTTTAAAAGAACAGTTTCCCCTCTGAACAATTCTAATTCGGTTGATTTATTAACAGAAATATAAACGGTACAAATACTAGTTCCAACTTTATCAGCAGGAATATCATCACATACCAAACGATATGGAGAATCTTTTTGGTCAAACATACAAATATCTTTTTGGCTAATAACTGTTAATATTGACTTTTCACTAAAATTAATCATTGACCCAACAACAATAAACAAACGCCATCGTCAAATTAATTTTATAGTTCCACCTTTTTTCCCTTTATTTTATACCTCAATTACGTGTTTGCTTCATTATTTTTTTTTACTGTTCGTGGTTCCCTGAAACCTCAGCCATTTTCAAGTTTTACTTCATTTCACATTTATTTCGGAGAACAACAATATATTTGTTTTTGTTAAAAATATGTTATTGCATTTTTTTTAGGGGATCTTTAAAAATATATTGTTTTCCAAATGATTCTTTTATTCTTGTTGGTCGAAATTGTGCTTTCCAACACCTGTTTTCAGGCAATCCCTTTGGAGTTCTACAACGAAGATAACAGATTTAGTTTTGTTCAGCAACCACTGACTCAAGAATTGGTGATGTCATATTCTGGATGTGGGGATGGGGAAAATAGAGTCACAACGTGGTACAAAATAATAAATAACAGAAATATTCCTTTGCAACTCTTCATTAAAGCAAGTTCAAATGTGGCAGTCAATCATGCTAAGAAATCCTATGTTCTTCATCGAACTCATATGAGGGTTCTTACGGACTGCCCCACTTCGACAAGTTCGATGGGGTGTTTGGTTAAATCCGATTCGCAATACCGAACATCAAATATCACATTCACCGTTCCGCCAAATGGCCATGTATATTTATCAACTTACGAATTCCTGAATAATGTTGAAATTCAAAGCCATTTATTCATTCAAATTAAACCAATTTTGGAAACTGCCTCGCACTGCCAAAAAGCAGATGAAGTTATATTTCCATTAACACAAATTATTTCGGTTAAAACAACTGACATTATTGATGGTGTCGAAAAAAAAGGACAATGGCACAGAATTGCTGCTCTACTTCCTGGTAACAGATATGTCATTGACACTTGTGGTAAACATACAACAAAGAATACCATACTCCACTTCTTTGAAAGATGTAATGGCGGCAGAGTAGAAGAGGGTTATTTGAGGTCGTGCCGAGAGGGGTCTGGCTCAATTGTTATAATTTCACCTTCTCGTACTTTCTCTCCTTTTTACCTTTTCGTTGAAACTGAGGGTGAAAGGTATGACATCCATTTCCAAAAAACAACAAAAAAAACATCGGAAGAGGCTTGCGCGTCCGCTTTTCACATCCCTTATATCCCATTCACGATTTATTCGATCCCATTTGCCCAATATCCATTATTTATAAATCCATGCGGTCCATCCAAACAAGAACTGAGTACTGCCTTTTTTGGAGTTACAGTCCATCCAAATCATGAAATTACGATGATGACTTGTGGTTCCCAAGTCGAAACTTTCCTCACAATAACTGATTTTTGTGGTGGTAAATGTTTGAATGTAACAACCAAAGATTGCAAAGATGGAAAAGTATACACATACACCCCTTCTTCAAAAGAAGGCCATTCAATTGTAATTGCCCTTTCTGAACAAAGGAAAGAAACATTTGGGAGGGCCCGTTTGGTGTTTAAAGAAAAAGAAATTGGCAAAAAGAGAGATGATGAAATACATATTGGAGCCCAAATTCGTCCTAAAGTGAGGAATACGCCAACCCCAACCAATGAACAAATCATATTTGCAGAAGAAATTAATAAAACAAATAAAGCCCATTTTCTTTCTATGACAATTGTAATAATAATTGGATGTGCTTTTCTATTATCAGTGGCTTATATTCTAACCCGAAAACAACAACCACAAGGGCAATACATTCCCCTTTAAAATTGATTAATTTGTTTGAAAAGAATTAAAAAAAGAAAATTCGGTTTTTTTCCGAAACGTGAGACAAATTTGGATTTATCGAAGAAAGCCATAAATCCTTTTTTTAGTGTTGTTTAATTTTAAAAAATGCGCTGGTTAATAGAACTAATTAATCCCATTACAATTTGTTAAAAAATGGCTTGGAATGAAGTGGCTTTGGCCAAAAATACTGAAGACAAAAAAAATAAATTAAAAGATATCGAACTCTTTTGGACTTCTGAACAATCTTTTTCTAATAACTTATCTTCTTTGTTCAAAAAGGTCAATGAAGAAATTAACCATCACGCTGAATTATTAGAAAAGCTAATTTATAATAAAAATAGCGATTGGCTCAGTTTGTTTCCTTTTCATTCATTTCCTTTCTTTTATTATTCACCTTCAAGACTCAAAAATGTTAACTGATTTTATTGCTGCTTTAAAATACACCGCTAATGATTATGAACTCTTCTCAGATCACTTTAAACACACGTCAATAGTCACAAATGATGTATTTTCTAAGGTAAATGATATAAAACTATTAATGTTAAGTGAAACCGTACAAGAAGAACAGATCTTTTCTAAGTTCCATTCATTTAACCAACACTTATCCGTTGTAACTCCGAATTTCTTTCTTGGTTTCTTTAAATCGCTCGAAGTATTTTTCACTCTGGGAAATACCTTTTTCAGTGAAAACACATTTGTTTCAGATTTAGAAAAATTGGTGGAGAAGTCCATTGATTCTTCGAAGGCAGTCGGTGATTTCATTCCGTACACTGGAAGATCAATAAAAGACATATTGTTGGACGAAAAAAAATCATTGGACCAAATGCCAAAAGCACTTGAAACAATGTTTGAGTGCATGTATAACAAAGGTTGTTTGTGTAAAGGAATATTTAGAGAAAGTCAGGGCGCTTCAATAAGGCAAATAGAGGAATTATGCATGAGGATGAGTGTTACAAACTTCAATGAAATTCCAAGTGATGTTGTTGCGAATGTCTTTAAAAAGTTTTTAAGAAATTTACCAGTCCATTTGTTTGATCGACCATTAACCGAAAAAATATTTGAAAAATGGATTGAATTCGTTGATAGCAAAAGTGATTCGAAAAGTATTATTGAAAGTGTCAGTTCACTTATTCAAATGTTGCCACAAGAACATTTAGTAGTATTTAAAAATACAATGAAATTAGCTTACAAAATTGTTAGTCACTCTGAAATTAATTCAATGAATGCTAAAAACTTATCAGTATGTCTTGCCACTAATTTATTCACTTTAAGTGATTTCGAACAACTTCCACTTAATGGCAATTCAAAAAATGAATACTCCTTGTGCATTGACTTTGTCCAATTTTGTATTGTGTCTTTCCCTCTTTTATTCCCAAGTGATGTAGATTCTGTTGTCATTAAAAGATCCAATTTCTTGGGTGAAAGAAATTCCAAACCTTTAGATCAAACAAAAAATGATTCAGATGACGCCCCAATCGAACAACCAACCCTTTTGGCTTCTCCTGTTGACATCCCTGAAAAACAAGAAAAACCAACAATAAATATTGTTTCAGTTGGAGAAACTCCTTTAACAACTGATTCAATGGCTGATTTCATAATTCAACAAAAGCCAAAGAAACCTAATAGATTAACAAATAGATTATTCAACCAAATGGAAGTTGATGAAAATGGTAGCCCAGTTCAAACTCAAATAAGGAAGAATAAAAAAATTCCAAATGAAAAAATATCTCCAATTTCCATGAAAGATTTATCTTTGATAAGCCAAGAATCAAATGATGGTCCAATTGAAAATACAGTTAACAGTAGTCCTAATGATGGAGTTCACAAAAATTCGATTGAAACTAGTGTCCCAGAACATGGTTCTTTCTCCTCAAATGATGTCTCTGAACCTAAAAAAATTGCTATTTCCCCAAGAAATCCTCAAAGATTTGTTCTTGGTCAAAGATCGAAAATTGGCCAAAGAAATTCGGCCGTTGCTTCATTCCAACATACCGAACAAACAGTTGAAAATGACACAAAAGAACAACCAAGAAGTGATAGCATCGGAGATATTAATACAACTATTGAAGAAAAACAAAATAGTGATAATGAAACACAACCACCATCTTCGACCCCTACGGACCAACCAAAAAAACCTCGTTCGTTTGTTCCAAGAAACCCTTGTATTGGTGGGGCTCCAAGAAATACCCTTCAAGGCGTAGTACAACCTTCGGAATGCGACCAATCACAACCAGAGAGTATTCAAACACTTACCCCAAGAGGGACTTCCACAACGGATGGAAACTGCGAGACTGAGACCGAGAATGAATTTCAGAGACCTGTAGAAATTGCAATCCTTCCTTTCATTCCCATTTCTCAAAAACCGCAAGGACTTAGCTCAAGCAGAGTGACCTCGAGATTTATTAATAAAACAGATGAAGCCGCAAGACTTACAATTTCTTCTGAATTTCCTGAAAAAGAATTAACTCACGACAGTATCGAAAGAATGATTCTTGGGGAACAAGAAGAAAACAAAGGGGTATTAGACGATTTTAAAGAGGTTACAAGAAAGGCTGTTGAAAATGAAAAGGTACAACACAATTTAGATGAAAAAGCGAAACAAGAAAGATTAAGATTGGATTTGTATCACTCAACAGAACTCAGTGATGAAACCGAATCCCAATCGGTTCAGATCCTTTACAGTAGTGTCTCAGAAAAGAAAGATTGCGATAGAACCAATGAAATTTACGATTACTAATTCCGAAGTTGTTTTGTTTTTCATCATTGTTTCCCAAAAGATTTGTCGACCAATTCTAAAAAAAACCCTTCACTCAAAATCCAGCAATTCAACTCCATTTTCTTCTTTAATTTTTTTTGGCAAAACCATTATCCCGATATAATTTACTCTCCCTCATCAGACTACCTCACACAATCGTTCACCTCATAACCTCTCTTCGGCAAACAATTAAAATCTTCTTATTTTTTCTTTCATTTTCATTCATTTCAATACGATTTACAGCAAACTTACAGGCGAACTCAAATCTCTTTTGCAAACAATGACGTGGACTGAACTGACCAATTATGCTCTCTGTAAACCCTCATCAACCCTACTCCATATAAAAACAGTTCCCAACATAATTAGTTCATTCATTCT
>NWBR01000130.1:31873-45833 GCA_002914575.1 Entamoeba moshkovskii
TCTTAAGATTCTCCCAGCCAATCCATTCGAAATTCTCGATAGACCAGGTGTTGGTGAAGTTATGAGAATTGCTGTTAACAAGGGAAGAGCCACCAGACCAGACTTACAAGTTGGTATTTGTGGTGAACATGGAGGAGAACCATCATCAATCGAATGGTGCCACTTGATTGGTTTGAACTATGTTTCATGCTCTGCTTTCAGAATTCCAGTTGCCAGAATTGCTGCTGCTCAAGCCCAAATCAGACATCCAAGAGATTAATTTAAACTATTTGGTTTATTTTCTTTATTTTTTTAAATAGAATTTTAAAAATCATTTCTTAATTATCTGAACTGATAAATAGAAATAGTTCTAGCTTCATGAGTTTCAGAGATGTTTGTTGGATCAAACAAAGTGGATGTTAGGACTCCATCTCTTCTTATTGATAGCATACATCCGAAAGAAAGAAATGGCCTTGAATTTTTGGGGTGGGAGTACACAATTTCATTTAATTCTTGATCTTCAAAAAAGTAAAGTTCGTTTGTAAAACTCACACCAATAACTTGAGGTGTTTTATGAGGGAAATTGTACACTTTTTGTTGTACGTATACCCCAAAAACAAAATTGTTGTCAGTTTCACACACAACGAAAATATTTCCTCTTTTCAGAACTTCTTTTATATCCAATAACATGTCTTTCGGGAATGGAGTTGTTTCATTGTTATACCAAAACCCACACAACCCGAACTCTTCTTTTTTGAAATAATTTGCTAACAATGGTAGTTTAATTTTACATAAATCAATAACATCAATTACTTCAATATTGGTTGTGTTAAAAAAGATTTCTTCAATCCTCAACTTATGTTTTTCTAATTTGTAACTAATTAAATTTTGTTCCAATTCTTGGTAATCTATATCCTTGTGTTGTTGATATTCTTCTAATGCCGAATTAATTAAATCACCGATTTCATCTCGAGTTGCTTTTTGGTTTTTTAAAACCGTTTTATATTCTTTTTGAATCTGAAATATTTCATATTCACATATTCTTTGTAATTCAGGAACAACAACTTCTTTGCAGTGTTGAATACACTCTTTTTTAATTTTTTCTTGTTCCAATATTAATTTATATTTAAATTCATATTCAAGTTGTGTTTTGAATATTTGGATATCACTATCCTTTTGCATTTTTTTAATTTCTTCCTCAGTAAACCCACGACCAATCATGTTACAATGATTTGAAATAAATGGGACGTTGTTTTGTGATGTAGATATTTTAAAATTTGAAACGTAGTTCCTTAATTCAAGCAACTTAATTTTCCATTTCTCTTGATTTTCTTCTTCTTTTGTTTGCCTTAAATTTTCAGAAACGAAAATAAACTTCAACTTGTGAATCGTTTTTCCAAAAATCCCTTTCCTTTCATATTCTTCCTCTTGTTTGTTTTTTCTTTTTTCAAATTCAATACTTTTTTGCGCAAGGATTTGGGAATCAATAATGTTTAGAAGGTGTTCTTGACATTTGCGTGTAATATACGTCAAATTATTAACCATTTTTTCAAATTTTGCACTCCCTATAATTCCCAAATCCTCTTTTGAGAGTGTTTCAAAAACGCAGCTTATTAATACTAAAACTTCATTCCACTTGTCAAATTCAGTTTCACAAATCCTTACATACTCTGCATCTGTTTTTCCTATTTTGTTTAAATTATTGACATTTAAACAACCCAGCAATTCATGAAGTCTTTCAAAAAATGGTAGTAAGTCCTCACTTGCTTCTAAGTTTTCTTCGCATTTCTTTATAAAACCCTTTTTTGCCTTAATTATTGAATAATTTAAATCCAAAGTCTCTTTCATTCTTTCTTGCATAATGTTTTGACTACAACTTTTATGTGACCTGGCAGATTGTTCTTGGGTTTTCAACTGTTTTTGCGTCATCGGAGTCTAGAAAAGTGTAATAGTAAAATTATTATTAAAAATATAGTATAAAAAAAAATTGTTGTTTGTTTCAAAATTGATGTGTTTCAACAATTTTTGTTATAATAAAAAGAATGAACCCAAGTTTCGATGGCAAAAGTAAATTCTCATAAAGGTGTCTCCAATTTGTTTAGACTAAAAAAGATTTGAACATTTTTTAAGAAGAAAAAAAAGGGAACTAAAAAATATTGGATAACCTAAACAAATAATGCAAAGCGATGAAATGAGAAAAAAACTTATTGATACTGAAATCGAACAAAGAACAAGATTTGTTGAACTTCATGAATCAATGGGTGATGGTTTGATTACTCGAATTACTGAACGAGTCAAAGAGTTGAATGAGGAACAACAGAAAATGGTGTATGGTATTATTGGGAGTTACATTAAAAACGTTTTGGTGGATGTTAGTTTTAAAGACGAAATAAAAATTGATTTAAAGAATGTTCCTGTCGAAGTTATATACCGAGTTTGGAGATACATAGAGCAGTTGTAAAAGTGAATTATTTAAAAGGATGTGGTAATTTTTTTACAGGCATTTGTGTTATTAATTGGTTGTTGTTATTTGTTTTTTGTTCTTTAAAAATCATTTTATTAAAACTCATTTTTATTAAATTAAATTTCGATATGAAAGGCAAAGCAAACACTTTAGACCGTTATTTACAACCAAAACAAAGAAAAGACTCCATTGAAACTACCCCCCAAAAAAATCAAGCAATAGAAGAACCCAAAGTGGGTTATAAACCTTTGGCAGAAAAACAAAGACCAAAAAAGCTTGAGGATATCATTGGACAGGAAGAAGTACTTGGTATTGGAACTCCATTTAATACAATGATTAAAAATGATACCATTCAATCAACCATATTATACGGCCCCCCTGGATGTGGAAAAACTACAATAGCAAAAATCATCCAAGAAACTACAAGAAGCGAATTCATTTCTTTATCTGCGACGACTTCTAAAAAAGAAGATTTTAAAAAAGCCATTGGAGCTGCGAAACAAAAGAAAGGAATTGGAGTCAACACAATTCTATTTCTTGATGAAATTCACGCTTTGAATAAACTCCAACAAGATACTTTTTTACCAGCAGTTGAGAATGGAACCATAGTTCTGATTGGGGCGACTACTGAAAACCCATCCTTTGAACTGAACAATGCTTTGATGAGCCGATGTCAGTTAGTAGTTTTGAGAAAGTTAAACGAACAAGACATTTTTAAAATTTTGAGAAAAGCAATTGATGAGGAATATACAAAATCTTTGTTTGATATAGATGATGATGGTTTGGCGTATATCGCCGCCATTTCTGAGGGTGATGCTCGAAACGCATTAAATACTTTGGAGAAAATTTATTCAAAATACAACTCGATGAGCGAAAAGATACTCCAAAAAGAAGTCATAGAAAATGGGGGAACCGATTTATTACTTAAAGAAAAGGTAGAAAAAGGGGAATGGCAGGCGTTAGTTGTGAATGGGAAATTACTATCAATTATTGAAAAAAAAAATGTGAAAAAAGAAGAAAAGGAAATGTCAGTTATTGATAATAATGAAGATAATGATGTTGTGTTAATTGAGCCAATTACTATAACTGATGAATCAGAAGAGAGAAAAGAAGAAGTAAAAGAAGAAGTAAAAGAAGCGAAAAAGGGTAATAAGAGATTTATTTTTACGTACAAAATGATTGAAGACTATTTACAACGAATAGTTTATCAACCACAAAACCAAGGAGAAAACCATAACTTAATTATGAATGCTTTTCATAAAAGTATTACACACTCAGACCTTGAAGCTTCTTTTTATTGGTTAGAAAGGTTAATTCAATTAGGGGAGAATCCAAAATATATTACTCGAAGAATGATTAGGATTTCAAGTGAGGATGTTGGGTTGGCCGATGTTGAAGCGTTGAATTTAGCAGTTAAAACATTTGAGATTGTGTCAACTCTTGGTTATCCCGAATGCAATACAGCATTGTATGAATGTGCTGGTTATTTGGCTAGAGCCCCAAAATCATGTGCAGTGTTAGAAACAATAAAACATACAGAAGAAATTATAAAGCAAACTGGGTCATTACCAGTTCCTTTGCATATAAGAAACGCTCCAACAGAACTAATGGATAAGTTGGGTTATTCCCATGGTTATAAATATCCACCTGATTACAATGAAGTATTGGATCAAACTTACTTGCCTCAGAAACTTGTTGGTACAAAGCTTGTGTTTTATGATAAATTTGTTCGTCCAATAAAGAAGGAAGATGTTATTATGATGAGTGCAAACAATAATTAATAGAAATGATTTTAGAGTTTAGAGTTTTGAGATTTAATAAAACAAACTATGAATCACAAATCAATGGGTCTTTTAGAAAATGTTTACTTAAAAAATGTTCTTTTTTATATCACTGATTCTTATACAATCAAGAAGTTTTCAATGGTTTCTAAAAGTTGCAATCAATGTCTTTTAACAGTATACCATCATCCATTTGTTTTATCAAACGACTTTCGTGCAAACAACATCTTCAATTTTTTCCCAAAACTTCAAACCCTTCGTTTGGCCTCTTTTCGTGAAGAACCCCCAAAGAAACTGTTTAATAAAGCCAAGTTGATTGATTTGCAATCCATTACAAACATATCTACCGTAAACTCTTTTCTTAATAGGACATATTTTCATAAGCTTGTAAAAGTTTCAGTATCAACCAATGCGCTAATTACTGCAATTATTAATAATCAATCATCTTTCAAAAATTTGAAAGTGCTCAAGGTTTGTTACCCGTTAAAACGTGAATATTTGGAGAGTTTGCTGCGATTTCCAAGTTTAAATTTGTTGGTTCTCGAGCAGGGAGATGATTTGTGTCTTCACATCTTATATTATTTGATGGGAAGGCATCTCAGTTTTAATGTCTCTCTGATTGAGGCAATGCGCCACGCAATTGTTGTTGAAGTATCATCAAGTTATGTCAATTCTCAAAACATTTTGGAAACACAAAAATATATCGATTTTAAAACATCATCACAACCAATACTTCTTGATAGTAAAATTAAAGTCTTTTGTAGGAGTAATGGCCAAGTATTTTCAAAAATGAAAGGAGCAACAAATATGTTTCTTCTTTGTCCTGATCTTATTAATGTTTGGTCTTTTGAAAATTACGGGGTTGTTGTTCAGTCAATAATTGATGAAAATAAGCAAACCATTTCTTTTCATTACATGAATCATAACAATGAACTTCGAACTGATAAGTGTCTTGATTTATCCAAAACAAACCTTCACCACATTTGTTTGGATCATGTGTTAAATCCAATAATCCTCCCGTCTTCTCTTAAATGTTTACAAGCATTTTCCTCGACAACACTCAACTTGAATTGCCTTTTCCTCAATGAGCTTTGGTTGATTGGTCGATTAGTTGGGGAATACCATATCAAAATGGAGTTAATGGAGGCACTTAGAATATCCCAAATCCCTAATGATCCTGTTAATTTTAAATTTGATTATGGGGGAAATGTAATTATGGAGGATTCATTTGTTCTCTCTTCCCAACTACAAGAAATTAAAATTGATATGTCTTCCACTGGAAAAACAATTAAAATATTCGATCCTTCAAACAATACAAATTATATCCAATGTTGCGTTTTTATTAAGCATTTGAATGATTATTGTGAAATTCAACAAATAACCAATGAGACCCCTCTTGTTGATCTCTCTTTTATAAATGCGTCAACCATTAAACTCTCCAAATCCCGTTTGGGGGTGTTAGTATTTAATGGAACAAATAAAGAGACATTGACTGTAGAAGCAAGTTCAATTCAGGAAGCCCATATTTCCAATATCCTTCACTTCCATGGTTCAAGTGGCCATCTCCATAATGTTTATTTAAAAAATGTGGCTTCCTTCAAAGGGTCAGATAAAGTGTTGTTAAACGTAAATTTAAATAAATAAAAAAACATTTTTACAATTCGTTTAAAAGGGTCAATATCTCTCCAATCCCAAATCTTTCATTGGGGTTTTGGTGCCAACCTCTTTCAATCACATCGAATAGTTGTGGCGGGATGTTTTGTTGTTGCGGTCTTTTTCCTTCTGTGATAAAATCGGCGATCGTCCATGGGAAAGGAAAATCACTTGTCGGAAATGGATCCTTCCAAGTGTATATGGCGTAAAAAGTCATCGACATCGAATAAATATCAGCGGCAGAAGAACATTTATTGCCATACAATATTTCTGGGGCCATGTACATTGGAGTTCCAACAAGACTTTTGTGTTTCTTTATTTTAAAATGGACGGCACTCCCAAAATCACATAATTTAATGTTAATTGCTGCTTCTGGTAACAATGAAACAATCAAACAATTGTCTGGTTTTATATCTCTATGCAAAATATGATTTTTATGTAAATATTCAATTCCAAAACAGATGTCCTTCATCCATTTCAAAATAACAATATCTTCTGGCCTATTTTTATTGTCAATGTTGTTTTGAATTGAACCAAACAATGCATGTTCAAATACAATACAAATATTTGTTTGGGAAATAGTTGATCCATAATAATAAACAATAAAATCATTTTGGATTTGACGGAGAATATTCATTTCTCTTTCTAGTTTTTGAATACAACGAAGGTCGGTTTTCATCATTTTTGGTTTTTTTATTGCAACTACAATTCCTCGATAAGTCCCTGAATATATAACTGAATGAGGTGTTGATCCTATTTTTGAATATAATTCAATATCATTTGGATCAAGAATATGTGATTCTCTTGTAACAACAGAAAACGGAATCAACCGAACCTCTTCAGTCATGGTTTTTGTGTTTTTCAAACGTATAATCAAATTGTCATCGAAACAACAAGAACAAAGTGGAGTAAAGCATATATTCAAATCTATCTTACAATTAGATTTTAAAACAAACGCGTTGCATGGATCAAAATTCATGGCATATCTTTCGGAGTCTTCATTGTATGAGGCTTGTATGCTAAGAGAAGTTTGGGATTGATTGAAAATGGTAATTGTTTGGCTGGATGGTTTATCAATATCAAGGGGAAATTCATTGTTTCCAAATTGCAATGAGTCACAACTGAAAAATACAATTGTTTTACTTTGTGAAGATGACAATTTATAAAGTTTTAAGTGATGAGTCAATAAATAAAGGTATGCTCCAAGTAATCCAACAATAATTAAAACGAAAATTGAAATGAGTATGAGTATAACCATTTCTAAGGTTGTTTTAGAAGGAGTTGCCACACATAAATAATTTTGGTTCAATTCAAACCCTTTTTCACACTTCGAGCAGTGAGATTGGAAAGCATAGTCACAGTTCTTTTGCTCTTTGTAATAAACACATTGAGTTACATTGAAAAGATAATGCTCTTTACAAGAAAAACATTTCATGGAATTACAAGAACTGCAGTTATCAACACATTGAATACAAATTCCGTTTGATAAATAATAACTATCGACACAACGCTGACATCCCTGATAAAGAGAGTAATTTAAACAAGTTGGTTGGTTTCGATAACATTCACCTTCATAAAAAAAATAATTTGTATCACAACGATCGCAAAATAGTGAGTTTGAGCAAGAACGACAATTACTTGGACATGGCTCACAACGAAATTGTTGCAAAAAAAATCCTTCTTCACACTCAATGCAAAAATCCGTTTGAGAAATAGTTTTCATGCAATTGGGAATAACGAGGTGTGGTTCTATGCAAGAACCATTTTCAAGTACATAACCATTTTCACAAATAACACAATTTTGGTTGTCTGCGCACACCTTGCAACCAATTTGACATTTATCACAAGTATCGTTGTTCAAATAATATCCGTCATCACAACTCAAACAATGCTGGAGCACAGACAAAGAACATTTATGATTTTCAATACAATTTCCATTTTGGCTAATGAAATATTCTTTTTCACACTCCACACAACAACCCAAACGATTTGTTTCTTTGCATTTTTCAATCAACACACAACCATCATCAGTTACAATTTCATCATCTCCACAAAAAATGCATTTGCCTTCCTTCCGCAATCCACACTGTTTTTCATCGATACACATTGTTCCATTCATTACATATCCATTTTCACATAACAAACAACCAAATGGAGAACATTTATTACATTTCCCATATGATGAACAATCCATACAAACTCCATCTTCATCATAGTAACCATCATTACAGTAATTTGGAATTAAAGGGAATGAAATGTTTTGACAAACCCCATCTTCGTTATAATAGCCATCTTCACACACAAAACAATACGTGCCATTACAAACCTTACATTGTAACATACAGTGTAAACAAAATCCACA
Source organism: Entamoeba moshkovskii (assembly GCA_002914575.1). Taxonomy (NCBI): domain Eukaryota; phylum Evosea; order Mastigamoebida; family Endamoebidae; genus Entamoeba; species Entamoeba moshkovskii. The sequence continues at coordinate 40,113 of NWBR01000130.1, forward strand.
ATTACCAAGATAAAAACCATCAAAACAACTAATACATCCATTATTTGTATGAAAACGACAATTAGAGTCTTCAACACACTCCTTTCCATTTAAAAAATAAGTTGAATAGCATTTAATGCAATTTTGGTTGTCCAAACATAATTCACAATTGCTACCACAACTCTTGCACTCTTTGTTTTCATAATAATAACCATCACCACAATCAATTTGCGTAGTATTATTTGTGATTGTATAATTTAAACAAAGATTTACAAGTGTTTGAGATGATAATTCCATAATTGAACAAGAATCCTCACTAACTTTTTGTTGGACTAAATAATCTCCAAATGGTAATTTATATATTGTTTCACTCGAACTAAGTATAAATAGTATTTTGTGCTTTAATTTGTTAATTTTTATTGAAGCGTTTGTGCTGTTTGTAATTATGACATAGTAGGGGTAATCATTCTGATTAACCATCTTTATATAAAAAGAACAATTCGAAAAAGTCACAAATGAAAAGTTGTCATCGATCCCGTTCGTTTCACAAACATTGATTGTTGTTGGTGATTCAACATATTTCATATCAACAAAAGAATTGTTCCAACAATGAATGTTAATTGTCGAAGTAGATTCAACACTATATATGGTGTGTGTTGCAATAAAGGAATATACGATAAAAGAAGAAGAGGAAGGAATTGAATAAGAAAGATGAGTTTTCATTACAAATTCAGAATCGGTTTCTGAATTTTCATCAAAACAAGAAGTATCAATTTGAAAAGATGTCACTGAACCACATAAGTAATATCTATATAACTCTCCACACTTTGAAATACCAACAGGAAATGTGTTTAAATAAGAAAATGATATTTCATTTTTATAGGAAGACAATAAATAATAACACCCCTCATTGGGGGGAATTGTTGTAGTTACATTAAAAACTCCTTTTACAGTGAAATAGAACGCTCGCTGTAAAAATTTTTGAATTGTTGTGTAATTTAGATCAAGTGTGAGTATTTTGGGTGATGGATTAATATTTTCTATACAATTTGGTCCATAACCAACAAAAAAAGAAATTACGTAAGAATTATCATAGGGTGAGGTTCGGTCATCAAGTAACAAAGAAATGTCTGTTGTGACATTTAAAAACTTAAAATGATGAGAGCAATTACAGTTACAAATAATTATGGAATAGATAATGGAAAAATCCATAGTTGTTGTGTTTAAACCCAGAATTAATTCTTCCAAGTCAATAATTTCCATGTTGTTTTGAATCAAATGGTAAAAGAATACTTCTTCGTTTACAGAATAAACATACGAACTATTTAAAGCGCATGTGACATCGCTCGTTTTCCATATATCATTGCTTTCAGAACAATTATTGCACAACCCCACAATGAACATTAAAAAGAGTATTGTCACCATATCTGTGGGGAGAAATGAAAGAGATGGCCATGACCAGAATATTTTTCCAAATTTTTCTTCTATTTTGCTCTAAATCAACCCCCAACAGATGGATCAAATTTTTCTAATGCTTTTCTTGCGTTAAATAAAATAATCCCTTTTTAGGCTAAAATGCATTCTTTTTCATTTTTTTGCAAAGTGAACTACATCAGACACCTCGCATGTGACTCAAAAGTGATAAAAATAAAATACCAATACAAATTGGGAGTAAATACATTGAATTAATATTAATTTGAGATAACACCACACGCTTTTCTTTGTGGTTTATTCTTTTTAACATTATAAGAATGTTTGAAAGTTCCCTTGGCGTCTCCTACGGTAAATGTATTTCCATTTGTTGGGTAGTGAATGTAAATATCATCTCCAACAATGACTGATTTTGAAAATTTATCAGTGATCAGCGGATTACAGTCCTCAGTCAAATACACCTTCTTATTGTATCCATCCAATGTTTGGAGTGTTTTTTCGGCTGGATGCCCATATGAATTTCCTCTTCCGCATGAAATAACTGAAACAGTTGGCTTAAGAGAAGCAACCCAATTGGGATTACTTGAATGGGAAGAGCCATGGTGATTCGCATGATAAACATCAACTTCTCCGACAACATCCTTATAAGTAGTTTCAATGTCATGATATAGATATCCATATTCCGATCTTTCATTTTGCCCATCTAAATCACCTGAAGTTGAATAAACAAAATCTCCATATTGAATTCTAAGTGAAATGGAATAATCATTCTCACTTGGAGGATAACTTTCAAGGTGATGATCCCCTTCTAATGGCTTTCCATTGTCTTTAATTCCAAGGGCATTACTTATCACTATTTCAACAGAAGCACCTTCGTCTGGTGGGTTAATTTGATTGCTACATGGAACAGCAACTTCTCTCCATTGCTGAACTGAAGCCCTCAAATTGGAATTAGTCGCATAGCAAATCCAATTTGTGGCAGTTGAAGATAATGTACCAACAGTATGCCATTCAATGTCCTCAACATTTTTACAATCAACAATTGACTCTTTAGCAACACCAGCATCTCTGTCAATAAATTTACCAAATTTAATTCCAGCTTTCTCCATTAAATACCAAAACCCATTTTTAAATGGCTGGCCAACATGATCTGAATGAAGGTGGGTTAAAACAGCAACATCAACATATGGTTTTCCCAAAATTGCAATTATTTGTTCAGCAATTTTTTTACAATTCATTGAGCCAGTATTAACTTCACCAGCATCAACAAGAATAGAATATCCCGATGGAAATACAATTAATTGAGAATCGGCTTGTCCCACATCGAACACATAAATATCAAGCCCATTTTTGGCATGAGAAATATAAAAACAACAAGTTAATAATAAAACAATGATCATAGTGTTTAAAACGACTTTTTATTGAGAGATCAAGAAAACCCTTTTTAAATGTCAACTTTTGAAAATCAACTAAAAATAATTGTCTCTTTTCATCGTTTTTCATTTTTAATTCTTCTTTGATTGAAAAAAACTTCTTCTTTTTTCTTTTTTTATTTCCCGAACACTGCCCCCTCATTGCCAGTTCTATAGAATTCTTAAATCAAATCAAAAATATCAATTTCTTTTCAATTTAAATTCAACCAAAAGTCAAGCAAATCCCAGACTCAATAAAATCCTTATTGTCAGTTCCCCTTATAGTTGTGATTCCTGAATGGTTCCACTTAGTTTTTCTTCTTATTTTCTTCTCTTTTTGAACTTTTCCGCATCTTTGCTTTTTCTTTTTTTATTCTTTTTTAAATTTTTTTAATTGGCAATAACTCAAACAAGAAAAAACTAATTGTATTAGTAAACAAAGGGGACCAGTATAGTTCGGTTCTTTGGGTAGTCAGAAAACTCTCTGTGATATCTCTGATGTTTTTGGATTGCCCAATCCCTCATTTGATAAATTCCACAAAATGAAAAAAGAACTCCAAACACTGGAAATCCAGCAATGATATTGAAGAACACCCATGTCATAATCTCGAAGAAATAATGTGGACATGAAACATATTCAAACAAAAATCCTTTGGGAATGGCCCTGATTTGTGTTCCAGGGGGTCTTAACCATTTGAGTAGTAGGTGACAGTACCCATTTGAGACAATAGAAATGGCCATAAACAAACACCCGACAATGACAACACCATTTGGAACTTCTCTTGGGAATAAATTTACGTTCATCGAAACTAAAAGAGCAAATCCCCAATAGTACATACAATTTTTGAAGACATTTTTGAAGGGCATGGTATTATCGCCAAATTCATGAACATAAAGTGTTTCCAACAATCTTTTTGTATAATGAATAACCCACATCACTAGCAAAACATATTGTTGGGTTAAAACTGTTTTGTTAATTGAGAATGAGAGCATAAATGGGAAAAAATAAAGTGTTAATGGGCCAATGTATTCTAAAAAATAAACAAATCGATGAGGCAATTGTTTCCCTAAATCTTTCATCATCACAGTTGTTTCTTCGTCAACTCCAGACTCACTAATCTTTTTGTCAACCAACAAAACAATTTTCTTTCCCTTGTCAGTTTCATACCAAAGTCTTTGTTGACAAGACTTCAATCCCGTTATTCTTTCTATTTCTACTTTCATTTCCCTCACTTGTTTGTCAAGGCTAACATCAATAAAATAAACTTGTCCATTGTAATTGACACGAACCATTTGAGCATTACTAGGTTTTATTACCCCATTTATAGAATTCTTATTCCCCAAAAACGTCATTCTCATAATCCATTAAGTATGATTTTTGAAACCATACTTCTAACCACCACAAAAACTAATTCATCATCACGCAAACTGCCAAAATTTTTTGTTGGCAAAGTCATTGCTGGCTGTCGTAGTTAGTTCAATTAAAGTTCTGTTGACACAGAAGACAAACGCTGACGTTCATTGAATAGAAACTTCTTTACTAGACACCGCAAACAAAAAAAATAACACTAAGAAAAATGATTCAAATGAATTTATGCCTTCCAAATAGCAACACTTCCATCTACACTTGAGGTAGAGAATTCAAGAACATTCCAATTTGGATCATACTTCACTGCTCTAATGCAAGTGACAGTATTCTTATGAGTTGTTGATATTTCATCAGAAGCACTCTTAACATCTGCAGTTCCTCTAGATGAAAGTGATTTGAAATGATCCATAGCAGATAATCCTCCAGCTGATTTAGTTTCTTTTTTTTGGTCATATTCTCTAACAAATGCCCAACCTTCAGCTCTTCTTTCAAACAAACATGGACTGAAATGATGTCCAACAGCGACTACACTGTTATCAGAAATACAAAGAACATCTAAGAATGGTAAGAATTTGCATTTTATTGTTTGTACAAATGGTTCTCCATTATTTGCTTCAATAAATGAAATAGAAGAATCATGTGAAACAAATACAACAGTATTTCCTGATGGTGTATAAGCAACTGAATGAACCCAACCAGTAACTTCAGTTTCAAAAAGGAAAGTACCTAATTTGCATTTTGGAGAAGAAAGATCATTTGTTGAAAATGGTGAAGCCGATCCTTTAGCATCTAATCCTTTAAGGAATGCATTGAAAACACGTGCTTTAAAATCAGTTGATGATGCAGCAATTGTCAATGAATCTGGTGACCAAGCAACTTTGGTAACAGTTGATTTGAATTTTTTAACATGTTCTGAAGCCCACCAATTTGATTCTTCATTAAATCTACAAACAGCAACAAGTTTATTTCCAGAAGCACAAGCAAATTTAGTTTCATTTGGTGACCATTTAACATCAGTTGCAGCAAAATCAATTCTTAACAATACAAGAACTGGAATCCATTCTCCTTTTTCATTTTGAGTCCATACATATGCGTTTCTATCTTCAGAGCAAGATACAATTCTATTTGTTTGTGGGGCCCAATCAATTCCAGTAACACGAGCGTCATGTTCAGTTAAAGTTGCTTCAGTTGTAAAATTATTACCATCAAACTTAGCAACAATAATTTCTTTAGTACATGGGGAATAAGCAATTTTAGTGGCATCACCATTCCAACAATGACATCCAATATTATCACAAAGATGGAAACTCTTTGCTGCTGACATTTCTTTTAAATTTTTTAGATCATTTTGAGATGAAGTTCTTTTTTCAACTTTAGTTCTTATTTTTTAGTTTCTTGATAATTTATTATTAACAATCCACAAAATGTTTTTAAAAATATATGTTTTGAATCACAATTATAAAAACAAAAAAGGATTTCGAAGAAAAATTCCAATTCAAAGGAAAAAGAATTTCATCTAATAATTTCTTC
>NWBR01000138.1:10150-30116 GCA_002914575.1 Entamoeba moshkovskii
TAAGAAAATCAAAGAAATAACAATCCCAAATCATATTCATGAAATTGGACAATTCAGTTTTAAAGATTGCAAAGAATTGAACAAAGTAAGTATTCCAACAACAATCAAAAGAATACCATATTGTTGTTTTGATGGATGTGATAATTTGGAAACAATAGAAATACCAAATGATATTCTATTTGATGATCATTGTTTCTGTAATTGTTTAAATTTGAAAGATAATTCAATTATACCATTTCAATTTATTGATGAAGTGAAAATTGAAAAGGAAGAGAGTGAAGGAGAGTGTTATGAAGAAGATTTAGAAAATGAGAAAGAGATTAGCCTTGAAGAGGAAAGTGATGAAATTGAGAAAGACAATGAAGTTAAAAGTGATTAATTTAATCTTTTTTCACACAAAGTCAAGTGAAATGAAACAAAATAACTATCAATTGTTATTTGTAAATTTTAAAAAAAATTGAATTTGAATGTTTTAATGGATGTATTAAATAGAAAGAAATTTTCATAGTAATGAGTGTTACTCGAATAGGAAGTGATGCATTTGAAAATTGTATTGTATTGCATTCAGTTATTCGAAATGTTGAAATTTTCAACAAACAATGTTTAAGAAATACACTTTTTTTGGTTCAAGAAGTTGGTTGTGTTGAGAAAAAAAATTAATAAAAATAAAAAAAAATATTTTTGAGATAAAAGAATCATGACAACTTTGGGCAATCACAAACAATTTCAAGGAGTTACCGAGGTATTACCAAGAATTAAAGATAAAATGGAAGAAACAACAAATGAATATAATAATTATATGGAAGTATTTAAAGATGAGAAATTTGAAGAAAAGAGGAATGAAAGAGAAGAAGATTCAATTAAAAGAGCAGAAACTATTTATGATAGATTGGATGAAATGAGAAGAATAAATCAATTTGTATTGAAAAATGGAAAAGAAACAATTGATTTAATTGATGAATTTAAATTAAAAATGGATAATGTTGTGAGAAATTTGGAAAATGATGAAATTTAATTGGCAAAAACAAACAATGGTTTGGTTGATACAATTATTCGTTTGGAAAAAACAAGGAGGAACAAAGAAGCTGAAATTTTGCAAAATCGAATTGCTGAATTCAAAAGAAGATTTAATAACAAAAAGAATGAATGGGAAAAAGTTAGTGTTATATTGCTTTTTCTTTATTTTTTTTTTTAAACTGAAAAATTTTTATTCAGAACTAAAAAATGAAAACAAAAATGAGAAGACAAGTAGACTCCTATTCAATGTTAATATGTTCAAAATATGTTAACAGTATTTCAGATATGATTAATATCATATCAGTTAATTCAAAATTCAAAGAGAATATTGATAAATTCCATTTTAATCCATTTAAAATTAATCAGAATTCAAGAAAGTATTTTAATAATTTACAAACTCAATGGTTATTTGATAAAAATGATGAATTATTTTCGGATGGTGATATTAGTGGTTATTATGTCTATTATGATATTAATTATAATAATTATTTAGAAATGAAAAACAAATATCAAAATATCAAATTTAGAAGAATTATTTACACTGAAAATGAAAGAAAGAAATATGGAAATGAAATACCATTTGCTGTTAATAAATTGGATGATGAAATTTTTGCTAGGGCAACTTTTAAAGAAATCAAAATACCGGATTCAATAGTTGAAATTGGTAATAATTGTTTTTGTAATTGTGAATCATTAACATCAATTACAATATCATCAAGATTAACTAAGATTGGTGAATATGCTTTTTCATATTGTTATCGATTACAAACAATAACATTACCAAGTGTTTTAACTTCTTTAAATGATGGTTTATTTTCTGGTTGTAACAAATTAACAACAATAGAATATTCACCATTTGTTGTCGATTTGAATGATGGTTTATTTTCAGGAAATGGATTTTCAATCATAACAATACCATCATCAATTACAAGAATTGGTGATGGTTGTTTTTCTGGATGTAAACTGACATCATTAACAATTTCAAGTAATGTTATTCATTTTGGTGAATATGCATTTAGTAATAATAAAGAATTAAAAGAAGTAGAATTACCAAATAATATGATGGAATTTTCTAATCGTATGTTTTATAAATGTTCAATTTTAACTAAAATCAACATACCTTCATCGATAACTGAAGTTGGAGATGAGTGTTTTTATAATTGTAATAAACTTACAATTCCTACAACAATTATATCACAACTTCAACATATTGGAAGATATAGTTTTTTTAATAAAGGAATGATAGAAATCACATTAAATAATGAAATAACATATATTGGAGATAATGCATTTTCAAACAATCCAATTAAATCAGTGATAATTCCATGTTCATTAATTCATCTTAATAATTCGTTTAGAAATTGTTCAGAATTAACACATATTGAAATACCTGATTCAATTACTTGTCTTGGTGATTTTACGTTTTCAGAATGTATTAAATTAAGAACAATAATACTTCCTAATTCTATTACTAAAATTGGTGACTATTCATTTTCACAATGTTCATCACTTGAATCTATTGTAATACCAATTTTAATCAAAGAATTACCTGACTATTGTTTTAAAGAATGTAAAAGTTTAACAAGAATTGAATTACATTCATTCCTTACTAAAATTGGGAAATGTTGTTTTTTAAAATGTATTAAATTGAAAGAAATCAATATTCCAATGAGTGTTGTTGATATTGGATATGATGCATTTTTTGGTTGTTCTGAATTGAATTCAATAACTGGAAACATTGATGTTTACGTTGAATATAAAAAAAAATTCGAAAATTCCCCTTTCATAAAATAAGCAAATTAACTATTTACTAATTTACCAATAAAAAATATTGAATAAAATGGTCAAAAAAAATTAATAATGCATTTTTTTAAAAAAAAGGGTTTTGTTTTTTTTTGAATGAAACTGAAAGTAACAGTTGCTAAATGGAGTCATTAAATAATCCAATTCCAATTCAAGAAATATTAGGAATTATTCCAAATATTAAAGATAAAATTAAAGAAACTGTTAATGAATATAATAATTATGTTGAATATTTGGAAGATGAAAGATATGAAGAAATACCAAATGAAAAAGAAGATGATGCAATTAAAAGAGTTGAAAGTATTTATGATAAATTGGATGAAAGTGTTCAAAGAAGAATAGTTGTAATGAAAAATGGAAAAGAAACAATAAAATTAATAGATAATGCAAAACTGAAAATAGAAAGTATTATTAAAAATTGTGAAAAAGATGAAATTCAATTGACGAAAACAAATGAAGAATTAATTGATAAAATAATTGAATTAGAAGAAAGAAAAATGAATAAAGAAATAAAGCCATTAGAAGATAAAATTGAAAAAATTAAACAAAGATTTATTAATAAAAAGAATGAATGGGAAAATCAAAAAATAAATCATGAGACCGTCCAAAGAAAAAAACAAGAAGAAATAAAACAAAAATGTGATGAATTAAAGAAAAAAGAAATCGAACAAAAAAGAAATACAATAGTGGAAATGAAACAAATTGAAAAATGGACAAAAATGAAAATAGGATATATCATATTTGATTCTGAGTTTCAAAGTTTAGGGTATTGTTCAACTCTTCCTGAAAGAATTATAAATAGAAGAAAATTGATATTTATAATAGAAGATGAAGATGGCAATAAATTTGGAGGATATGTTAATGCTAAGATTGAAGATTGTAATGAATATATTTATGATCCAAATGCATTTTTATTTTCATTAAGATCAAATGGGAGATTAAATGGAATGAAAAAATTTGATGTTGAAGATCCACAATATGCGTTTTATCTTGACCTTTACTCAAGCCGATTTTTGTTTGAATTTGGTTTCTATGGAAAAGATATGTATATTGGAACAGAAGAAAATGACTATCGATCACATTGTTGTGAAAATTCGTTTAAATACAATGGAATTGAAAATGCACTTTGTGGAAAAGAAGATTTTGAAGCCAAAAAAATAACAATAATCCAAATGGTTAACTAACCAATTTAAAAATATTAAAATATGAAATTATATTGAATGATAAATACAAAGGTTAATTAATGTTTTTATTTTTCATTTTTCGGAATGGTTAAGGGTTTGATTGCCTTTCAATTCCTTTTTCATTTTTTTCAAATCTTCTTTTTAATTCAATTAATGGTTGAGGTAATTTGTTAAATTCGATTTTTTTTGTTGGGAATCTACTTAATATATTTAAACAAAGTAAAGATAAACTAACTCCACAATCTAAGATATAAGATAAATATTACAATTATAATAATACCAAAAAAAACAAACTGTGTTGAACAAGATAAATAATACAGTTATATAAAAATTGACAATCAATATAATCTTTTTTAACAGATTCATATTCAGGCATATGACTAATAAAAAGAGAAGACATTTTTTCAGTTTTTCGTTCTAATATAACACAACTACCATTTTGGGATTGAGCAATTAATTTAGTTTCATTTGAACAACCCATTAATTTTCCATTAGAATCAATCCATTTTAATTCTCTTAAAGGAACTTGAGAACTCATGTAACCATTTGTTTTATAAGGAAGAGAGATTTTATTCCAAAGAACACTTTTATGTTCAGAAGAATATTCAATTGAGGTTTCCAATCTTCTGGTAGTTAAAACTAAATCTCTATTAATTCCAAATAATGAACATAATCTTCTATTATCATAAACATGTAAACGATTAAAAGGACCTTCTTGATGATAAAATGCTGCATATGTTCCAATTATATGCTTATTAATTCCTTTGTTCATATAAGTTTCAATTGATTCAAATTCCTGTTCAGTAAATTGATAAGGAGCTCCAGCACAATCTCCAAGGATAATAACGTCTGGCTGAATTATTTCTAACATTTCATAACTAAAATTTCGATAAATATTCAACACAATTCCCACATTACCATATAATTTCCAATTTGTTTTTAAATGTTCCCACATTTTATTTCCTCCAGTATGAGGATGTAGAACAACAACTTTAATTGCCATGGTTTTTTAAGTTCAATAATTCTTATAAATACCCTTTCTTTCCTTTTGATTTGATTCCCAAACCAAAATTAAATGAACAGTCAGATTATGTTTAAAATAAAAGCAACTAAAAATTTTTAGTTTGGAAAATTAAAAAAAAAGAGTTAAAGAAATAATACAATCGCCAAAAAAAATTAAGAAAAGACAAGAAGTTGATCTTTTTCAGAAGCATTTAATTTAAAAGTATTAACAGCTATATCAGCATCAATAATAACATCTTCATCAAATCTATTTTCAAGTTGTAAAAAGAAAATAGAAATATCATCTAAATCCAAACGATTTGATAAAATGATATCTCGATGTTGAATTAACATTGAAACTGCAATAAAGTAATGAAATTTATTTTGAGGGAAAGCGAACATTGCGTCCCATAATCTTAAACATTTTGAAGGAATAAAATCTCTTCTAAATAATAAAACGATCCATTTATACATAAAAGAATATCCAATTTTTTTCATATTAAAATAACCTTCCAATTCAGGATCAAGTATTTTTACGATTGGTTGAATTATTGAATCAAATGGTATTTTACTTTTAAATACAGTTGACATTATTTCCATTAATTTAACAAATATATTAAATAATTCATATTTATTTGTTGTACATTCCATTATTCCAACTAATACATCACTCATTCCTTGTTGATATCCATCATCTAAATCATAAATAACCCAACATTTCTTTAATAAATCTATACAATTTTGAATTTGATCGATAGGACGATTCCAATAATCTAAAACACTTTTATTAATAGAAGTTCTTCTAACATCTTTTTGAATTTGTTCAAATCCATCTCTTAATATTTTAGAATGTTTTAATTGAATAGAAACGATATTTTTAACTTGAATTTTAATTTTTTTAAAGACTTCTTTTTCCAAAGAAATACCAAGACATTTGCCCCAAATAAAAGATCTATAATCATCTTCAACTCCTTTATAAAATAAACTTTTTCTAATAACATTTTCATTTTCAATATTCCAAATACAGTTTTTATTAACTTTTTCCAAACAATCAATTTGTTTCGTCCAAAGTAAACGTTGAATATTTTGATTTTCAAATGAAAGTTCATTTAAATAATTATTAATATCAACAATAATTGGTAATTTCTTTTTTTCAATAGTAACACTTCCATCTTTTAAAGTAACTCCAAAATTCTTTAAGAATTGACAAAATTTATTAAAAGATTCATTTTTAAATACCATTGGTTGGATTTCTATTGCCATTTTTCTTCCTAAAATAAAAGTAATTTGTGTTTCAGAATTCCCTTCACTAATTTCATATGTTGGAGTATCTTCAATACAAAATTGAATTTCATTTTCATTTCCTTCATTAGTTGGTGATTTAGGAGGTAATAATGGATTTAAAGAGTTTTGATTTAAATATGGTTGAAATTTTAAATAAACATGCGTTTTATTTGTTGATATTAATAATATTCCTTGTTGTGGTGGTTTAGAAAGATAAATAACACTTTCAATATGTCTCATTTTATCAGTTTGAGTTGGTGAACAAATAACAGGAGTTGGAAATGTGGATTTGGAATATTGATGAGCATTACCTTCATTTTTTGAAGAAGAAAATATTTTTAAAGTATTTCTAAACCGAGGGGTTTGGGGAGAAGAAGATGGTTGGCTCATTCCAAAATTTCTTTTTTTATAAGTTGAACTAAGATCTTTTTAATTTTTTTTTAAAACTTGTTTTGAAAATTGAAATGGAATTATGCCATATTAAGACATTTCTTTTTGTTTTTTTAATTCATTCAATTTTCATTTTAATTTGTTTTTTTTTTGAAATAAAACGAATTAATATTGTTACAAAAAAAGTCTACTTATTCTAAAATCATTCCCTTTTAAAAAAACTCCACTACTCATCATATTTTCGGTTATAAAATTGTAAATTTCTTTTCCAATACTTTCAATATTATTCTTTTTAAAAATTTTATCTTCAATGTACATCTTTGCCACCCTTTTCATACTAAATGGTTTAATTGTTTTTTTACCTTTTTTAATATCAAATTTGGCACCAGAATCTTGGGCAATTTGCAATAAAAAATCATTTGTTCTTGCATCTTGTTCTCTTCTTTTTTCTTTTAAATCTTCTGCTTGACTTAGTACATCATCTTCAGTAAACATTACACCATTTTCTTTTAGAATTGACCCAATTAAAAATAATTGATTTGTTTTAGTACTCTTTTTGTGAGGTTTTTTAATTTCAATTGAATATCCATTTTTTATCGCAAAACCAATTAAAAAGGATTGTTGAAAAGAATCTCGGTTACAAGACATTCTTTTTGAAATAAGAAGAGACATGTTCTTATTTTCTTTTGATGGAACAGCCAAGTATTCATTTTCAGATAATTTTTGAATTGGTAATTGAGTAAAAGCACTCTTAACAAATTTCGCCATTATCATTCTAATTAAAATGAAATGAATTTAAACAGTAACTTAAATAGATATTGCCAAATGATGTTTAAAAATGAAAACAAAATTAAACAATATTTTAGTTCACAAAAAGAATTAAGAGTCATTGGAAAAAAAACAACAGAAACGAAGCAAAAATAAAAGATTCTAAAGAAGTTTGTTTTTGTGGCAAAACAAGAAATGACGCCAAACTTTTAAGAAAAAATAAAAACAAAAATAAAATAACAAAATTCTAAAAATAAAAATAAAGAGATAAACGAAAAGTGATTAAAAAGAGAAAAATCAAAAATAAATCAAGGATTTTTCAGTGAGGCAAATTTAACATAATGGTAAAAAAGAAAAGAAAAACAGAAAAGAAAAAAGGAAAAATGAGATAACCAAAATAAAAAAGAAAGTTCGAACGAAAATCTGGACTCCAATAACTGGATGAACTGAAAATAAATCATTTGAAATTAAAAATTAATGGAATCCGTCGCGGATATTGTAAAACAATTAACTCAAAGAATAGATGTATTAGAAAAAGCAAATAAAAAGATGGAAGGGAAATTAAAGAAAACTACTGATTGGGTAAGTGAACAATTAGATGAAAATAGTAAATCATCAGATTTACTTGTTATGCAAAGAACTCAAGCATTAAAAAAAGAAATAAGATCAGTAAGAGATGAAATGGATGCGATGAAATTACAAGCAGTAGAAGAAAAAAAGAAAGCATTAGAAGAATCATTAAAAGAAATGGACTCAAAGAAGAATGTTAAAAAAGATAAAAAATCAATTGGTGAAGAAAATGTAAGTGAAATTCAAAAAGATATTGATGACTTAATGGATGACGTTGATGATTTAAAAGAAAGAATGAATTTTAATGAAGATGATATTGATGATATAAAGAAAGATATTTCTGACTTAAGAAAATCAGTTGATTCTAAAAGTTCAATTAGAAGAAGTATTGCTACAACTTCTCCATCTGAAACAAAAGAAATTAAAGAACCAAAAGAAGAAGATACTCTTAAAGTAAAGATTACAACAGAAGCAATTAATAAAATAGAAGATTTGAATAGACTTATTGAAAAAATTCAAAGAGGAGTTCAAAAAGATATTGATGATATGAAGAAAGATGTTGATGATTTAATAGAAGATAATGGTGATATGAATAAAAGAATTCAAAAATTAGAAAATAAAGTTCAACAACCAATTGAACCAAAAGAAGAAATGAAAACTGTTGATTTATCAAAAATTGAACATGAAATTCAAATTTTAAAAGAACAAAATAATAATTCTCAAAAGTTGATTGAAGAAATTAAAAAAGAAGAAGAAGAATTTGTTTCTAAAAAGAAAATAGAAGAAATTGATCAAAAATTTGCAACAAAAGAAGATTTAGAAAATATGAAACCATTACATAATGAAATTAATGAATTGAAACTTCAATTATCTGAATTAGTTAATAAGAAAGAATTAGAAGAAATTAATTTGTTTATTAATGATAATAAAACTCTTTCTGTTCAAGTTAAACAATTAAATGAAAAAATTAATGAAGAAATTAATGAACTTGAAGGTAAAATTGAAAAGAATGAAAATCAATTAAATCAAATTGGTGATTTTGAAGAATTAAAAAATGAATTGAAAGAAATCAAACAAAATGACGTAAAGAATAAAGAAAAAATCAATGAATTTGATTCTCAAATTAAACATTTAGAAGAAAAGAATAAAGAATTAATGAAAAGTTCTGAAAATAATGATGATAAGAAATTAATAGAAGAAATCAATATTACGGTTGATGAAATTAAACAAAAACTTACTTCTAATGAACTTCAAATTGAAATTGAAAAAGTTAGGAATAGTGTTGAAGAAATAAAGAATAAAGAAAGTCAACTTGAGAGTAAAATAGAGAAATTTATTGAAAAGAAAGAAGTAGAAATAATAACAAAAGAAATACAAGAAAATATTGAGAAAATGAAACAAAAAGTTAATGAAGAATTAAATATAAAAGGAGAAGAATTGAAGAATAGAAATGAAGAAAATGAAAAGAGAATTAAAGAAATAAAAGAAAAACAAGAACAAATTGAAAGGAAATTTGAATATGTTACTGAGAAAAAAGACACAAAAGAAATAAAAGATGAAGTAGGAACAATCAAAGAAAAAATAGAATTATTAGAAAAGAAAATAGAAGAAATAAAACAAAATGGAGAAGGAAATGAAAAAGAAATTGTAGAAATCCATGAAAAATTGGAAGAAATCAGTAAAATAACACCAATGATTCAAACAAATAATAATGAAGAAAAGAAAGAAGAAGGAAATGATAAAAAGTCAATAAGTATTATTAAAGATCAAATTGAAAAAATTAAAGAAAAAACAAATTCAAATGAAAGTAGAATTGATGATCTTGGAAAGAAATTCGCAGAAAAACTTAAAGAAGCTAAAGAAGAATTTGCAGAAAAAAAAGAATTAAATGAATTGAAAAATGGAATTGAAAAAATAAATGAAAATATTAAAGTTATTGATATTATTAAGAAAGAAAATGATGATAATAAAAAAGTGATTTTTGATGACCATTCCATTTTGGATGATTTTAAATCAAAAATTGAATTCGTTTCAATTGCTTTAAATGAAATTAAAATAAAAGAAGATTCGTTTATTATGAAAAATGATATTGAACCAATTGAAAATCAAATCAAACAAATTAATGAAAGAATTGAATTAAATCAAACTGAAATAAAAGCGAAGATTCAAGAAATCAATGAAAAACAAAGTAATACAGTTATTGCTCCAATTTCAATTGAAAATGAAAATTCCACAAAAGAAATTAAAGAGACAATAGAAGAAATTAAAAAGAAATTGGGAATAATTGAAAAAATTAAAGAAAAAGTTAGAAATAACCAAGAAGAAATTGAAGAAATTAAAAAGAAAACAGAAAGTATTATAGAACAAGGAAATCAAAAAGAGAATGAAGATAAAAATAAGAAAGTAATAAATAAATTAAAAGAAGAAGTTAAAAAAGTTGGTGGAAGAATTAAAGGAAATGAAGAAGTTATTGATTCTATTAAATTAAAAATGGATTCTTTAGAAGAAAAAGTTAATAATGATAGAAAAATCGTTGTTAGTAATTCTGATGCAATTGATGAATTAAAGAAATTGAAAGGAATTGATGGTAAACCTAATATGGATGAAGCTTTTATGAAAAAAATCAATAGTGACGTATTGGAATTAAGAGTAAGAATGGATACTGTTGAAAAAGGAAGTATTGTTAATGATGTTAGAATTCTCTGTGATGAAAGTGAAAAATTCAAGAGTACCATAAAAGAAATGCATGATACTTTAGATGAATTACAAATTAATTATGTTGATGTTAAAAGAATGGATGAAGCTCTTTGGAGTGAAATTTATTTACATGAATTAGATAAATGTGGATTTATTGGATTGTTATATAATCAATTACATCAATGGACAGGACTTACTGCTCCAAGAGTTATTTACAGTTGTTCTAATTTCAGAAGAATTGAAGTTCTTCATTTAAATAATGCAATTTGTGGTAAAACAAATGTAATGATTGTTATTGTTGCAAAAGATGGAAGTGTTTTTGGTACATTTAATTCTTTAGCAGTTCCAAATGCCCCAGTAAAACCATCAAAATCAAATGATGACTCGGAATCAATTGGAGATGATCCCAAACACTTTATTTTCTCATTAGTAAATCCAAATGGAATACCACCAAAAGTATTCCATTTACAAGATAATTCAACCAAATCACTTTCAATATACTCACCCAAATCAAAAGATTTAATTATTGGATCAAATAATTTCTTTGTGTTAAAACATTCTTTATGTAAAATTACTAATCCAGAACAAAGTTATGCAAATTTACATGATTTCAAATTTGTTTCTGAAGTAAAATTCCAAGTTGAATTTATTGGAGCGATAACATGGGTATGAGAAGTATGAAGAGAAGACAAATGTTTCTAAATTGATACATTTTAAAAGAAAAATTTATTTTAAGTCAACCCTACAATAACCCTAACTAACCCTAAATCATTTTCATTAAAAAAAATAAAACAAAAATAATTTTTCTCTTTTCGAACTAAAATAATTCTAAAAACTCATAATTTCATTTCTTTACTTTATGTTTTATTCTCAAGTCGTTTTAACTAAAAAAGGTCCTTTAGCAAAGGTTTGGATCGCTGCTCATTGGGAAGGTAAATTAACTAAACAACAAATATTGGCAGTCGATTTAAAAGAAGCTGTTAATGCGGTTGCTAATCCTGAAATTCCAATTGCATTAAGAATTAGTGGACATTTATTGTTAGGAATTTGTCGTATTTATTCAAGAAAAGTTAAATATTTATTGCAAGACTGTAATGATGCTTTGGTTAAAATTAAATTATCTTTTAGACCTGGTGCTGTTGATGCTGAAAAGGCTGTTGCTCAAAGAGGTGCTATTACTATTCCAACAAGACAAAGAGATTTTTCAGAAGATAGTAGTGTTAATGACGCAATGAATTTTGCTAATTTAGCATTGGATCTTCAATTAGATGAACAATTAAATGCTGATGATTTAAGAGATTTAACTGGTAATTTTACTGCTAATGCTCATGAAATTACTCTTCAAAATGATATTGGTGGATTAGTTGGAATGGGATCTATGGATGAAATTCCATTAAATACTTTAGATGAATTATTAAATGATCCAGCTCTTTTGAGAGGTCCTGAGTCTGCTTTGCAACCATCTGAATTAATTCAACCAATTGATAAAACTTTAATTGATACTACAATGGGAGGACTTATTTCAGCAGTTTCTAATGAAGAATTTTCACATGAAACAACTGATAAAGGAATGTCTTTAATGGATGAAACTGATGTATTACCAATGAATGATGATATACCCGAAATTCCACTCGATGTTGCTCTGGAAAATGAAGCACCAATTGAAGACAATGCAGAAGAAGTGGCGAAAGAAGGAGAAAAAAAGAAGAAAACAAGAAAAGAGAAGAAGGTAATATTTGATAAAGCCACTATTATCAATAAGAAAAGATATGAAAAAACTAAGAATGATTGTGATAAAATCATTAGAGAATTTGATTTGGCTCCTGGAAGTTTAGTTGAATTAAGAGAAGAAGGAAGAAGACTCAGAGGAAGATGGGAAACTACTAATGAAAGAATTAGAAATTTCGTTAAAACTTTAAATAAAGATGAAATTGAAGAAAAAGATATTATGAAAGAAATTGAAAATGCCAGCCAAAAAGAAGATGCTAAAAAGACTTTGGAAGAAGTTAAAGAACTTATGTCTACTATTAAACCTTTGAAACATAAAGATGGAATGTCTGATGAAGGAAGTTCAGAAGAAAAAAGAAGAGTTGAAGATGTTATGGGAGATGATATTCCAATTCAAGATGATGTTCCACAACTTAATTTCGATAATAATGACAATTATTATGATGATGTAGTTCCTGAAGAACCATTTAAACAAAAAATAGTAACAGACAGTTGGACTTCAAGATCATCTAAAATTCATGAATTCTTGAAGAAATCGATGGGTGATAGAAGTGAAATGTCTTATAAAACTTTTGTTGGTGGAAGAAAAAGAAAACCAGTCGTTGGTTCTTTCTTTGAATTATTGGTTTTAAAGACACAAGGAGTTATTGATTTACAACAACAACAACCTTATGATGATATTATCATCAAACGAACTGATACATTCTTGGCTGATGTTGAAACTCAAGTTTAAATTGAAACTTTCTTTTTAATTAAATCTTTTTTTTTTTGAACACAAATAATAAAAATTGAAAGAAAACAAAGTTAATTAAGAGTCATGGATGGCCCCATTATCATCAATAACCATATCAGTATAATTCTTTGCAGCATAATTTGGATTATAATAAGGACTTTCTGTGAAAACAGTAAGATGAGAAAACATATTAATTCTATCAATAACCCAACCAGCAGTACCTTTAGCTGGAACCAAAGAAGTAACTGAAGCGAAATCAAGTGGATATTTAAATTTATGTCCAACAATCACTGAAAGTAAAGCTTGGAAAGTAGATCTATGGGAAATAATGGCGACACGATGATATTTTTTATTAATGGCGTTCAAACTAGTGTGAACACGTTCTTGCATTGAATCCCAAGTTTCCAAAGAAAGAACTCCTCCTAATGGAGTGAAACTTCTATCCATTGCTTTGTCTTGTTCCAAAGGAGTTGGATCCAAATCTGGAACAGCCTTACGATTATTAATTGAAAGGAATTCACCAAAAGCAGGTTCGACAACATATTTGATACCCAATTCTTCAGCAATAAATTTAGCAGTTTGAGTTGCTCTATAGAAAGGAGAACTAACAATAATATCTAAATTTTCATGTTTTAATCTTTTAGCAAGATCCTTTGCTTGTTGAATTCCTTCAGGTGACAAAGGTGGATCATGTGGATATTTAGCATTTGGTACCCAATTAAGGTCTGTATAATCTAATCTAAATCCATGTCTACATAAGAAAACACAATGTCTTGTTGTATAATAATCATGAACAGATTGTAATAATTTAATTAAAGAAGAAATACCAAAACAGAAATAATGATCAATTCCTGCAGTTTCATCAATAACACTCTTTTGGAAATCAAGAAGATGAATTGTAGGTTTTTGAGAAGCATTGTCAATTGCATCATAAATTAACATTAATGAGACTTGTTTAAATGAAATTCCTTTTACAGAAGATGCAACACCAAGAAGTTCTTTAAGTTGTTTAATTAATGAAGGAAGAACTTCATATCTACAGAATTTTTCTTTATTATCTTTTAAATATTTTTTAACTGAACCATATAAATCATCCCAAGAATAACATTGTTTTTTGGGGTCAGAAATACTTCCAACAAATTTGAAACCAAATGGTTGTTGTTCCATTTTACTAACAGTACAAGTTTGACCAAGTTTAATATCAAGAACTTTTGGATGAGCATAACCTTGAGTTAAATCACCCATAGAAATGAAAATGGTATCATTAATTTCTACTTTACCATGATATTCTGGAAGGAATTTACTAAGATCAGTTCCTTGTAAATATTTTAATACTTTTGGTTCAGTTGAATTTTGTAAAGGTTTTAAAAGTCCATCTTTACAAGTTATAATATTACCACTGAATGCTTTGTAAATGTGTTTATCTAATGGTAAAGTTGAATTGTGTTTAGCATTAAATCTTTCGATGAAATCATCATCAAAAGAAAGATCAATAACTTCATTTACTAATTTCATTGTTCTAACATATTGTTCAATTCTCATATCACCATCAGTAACTTCATTTGGAATTGAATCAAAATAATTACACATAGCTTTATAAGAAGTACCAAAACAAGTCCAATATTCCGAACCATCTTCTTTAGAGATGGGGAATACATAACCAAATACTTCATCATTTAAAATAATTTGTTGTTTACATTCACCTTCTTTAATTCTATTGTAAGAAACAATATAAGAAATATCAGTTCCATATTTCTTTGCAATAATATTTCCAGTAATTACAATGGTATTATTAACTAATTCAACTTTATCAATTATTATTTCAGCATCAATATCACTTACTAACCAACTCAGAAGATCAATATCATGAATAACTTCAACTGAAACACATTCTTCTACATTATCAATAATTGGATTTCCAGGATAGTTCATTTCCATTCTAATTGTTGTCAAATTTTTACTTTCTTCTTCTTGAGAATTAGCTTGATCAATAAAGTCTTTAGCAGCTTGGAAATTAAGATCAAATCTTTTATAAAAAGCTGGCATAATAAAGGTATGATATTGTTTGACCAACTCCATAACTTTATCCCAATTCATAATAGGAACTTGGCAAAGTAATTTTTTCTTTTGTGGAATAAGATCAAGTAGTTCAGACATGCCAAATGAAATGAAGAATAACTAACGAAGGGTTTAAATAGTTCAAAGAAACCTTGAAGTCCTCCCAAATTTTTGGACTAAAATTCTACACCAAGAAAACTAAATAAACAAGAAATAATAATCAAATTATTTTGAAATATTAATTATTTCCTTTTTTCATTTCTGTTTGGATTTTTCTAGAATTATTAGATTAGTTTCGATCAGTTAAAGAACTTCTTTTTTCAGTTCGCTATTTTTATCTTTTTCTATCGTTTCTTTAATTTCCTTCTTTTTTATATTGTTTTTCTCTATTACTCTTTATATTTTACTTTTCTCTGAATCGGACGTTTTTTCAATAAATTCTAATACTTCAATTTGTTAAATCAAATAATACATTTCTTTCCTATTTTAAACATATTTAATTCCTAATTTCATTAAATGAATCGAATTAAAATATCTTAGGTATTTTACTAGAAAATTAAGAGAAAACAACGAATTCAACCAAAAACCAAGAAAACAAAAAAAAAGAAAACAATTTTTCATTTAAACCTCTTTGGGGTTGAATTAGAAATTCCTCATTGAATTTATTATTTGTTAAATAAAATATAACGGAAGGTGATTGAAAAAAAAGTTGATTTAGCTTATTCATTGATGTAAATTGGGAAAACAATTTCCTTTGGTCCCAATGCCACTCCTGATATCTTTAAACTAACAACAAATTTATATCCTCGATAGAACATAATATCATTATGATGTGAAGGTTTAACCATTCCCAAAGAAAACATTTCACTTTTAGTAATAACACCATTTTTCATCATTCCACCTTCAAATGAAATCTTCTTTTTTGCCATTTCAGTTTTAGTTGTTTCACCTTTCATATCACCAGAAAAACCACGCGAGAATCGGGTTTCTTCACAAACCAATCCTGTTTCAATGAAATTAATTCCACAAGATGTTGAATTATCAATTGTAACATCATATATAAATGATTCATTCACATTAAATATTTTCTTGGGAAGTTTTACTTTATAAAATATTGTACCTTTTTGGAATGTTGGATCATATGTTACTTCTTTTTCAAGTCCAGTTACTCCTTCAAAACATAATGGATGATATGCTTGATCATTATATATTTTAAATTCCATCTTTGGGAATGTAAATGGTTTTCCACAAAGTTTACATGTTACATTTGATACAAAACATTGAGGATGATAATTATATCCAAGTGCACTTACAAATTCTCCTTCAATATGTTTGTTACATGCAATACATGTTTCTAATCTTTGATCATCTTCATTATCAACATCTCCAAAATAAGTTGGATTTTGTTTTAAGAATTCTACAACAACTGGTTTAATTTTTTCAGCTCGTGCCAAATATGCTTTGGTATCTTCTCTAAGTTGTTTCTTCATTGTATCTGTAAGTTCTGGTGCTCTTAATGCTTGTGCAAAATAATCTAATGCTGCTTCATAATATGCAAGAGCATCAGCATATTTAGTTTGATTATCAAATTCTTTTCCTTTGTCAGCTAATGGTTTTGCTAATTTCCATGCTTTTAATCCATTAACAGTTGATGGATGTTCTAAACTTAATTTTGTTCTAACAAATGCTGTTCTTGAAGATGTTGTTGATTGTTTTGGTACTCTTGGTTTAACTTCTTGTGGTTGAGTTGGGAAAGATCCAATTGGGGCAATTGCACCTCCAACAGATGATGCTGTTGAATTAACACCAAATTGTGGGAATACTGGTTGTTGGGGTTGTTGCATAGTTGGTTGTTGAATTGGCATAAGCATTGGTCCTTGTGGAGTCATTACTTGAACATATCCACCCATTGGTGTTGACATTGGCATCATTCCTGGTTGTTGAACTGATCCCATTGGCATCATACCAGGTTGTTGCATTGGCATCATTGAAGGTTGTTGCATAGTATTTGTTGAAGGTTGAGCAACATTAATAAATGGTTGGGCAGTAAAAGAATCCTTTGGTTTTTCTTCAAATACTTGTTGAGGTTGTTTGGGAGTATTATCAACAGTTTGGGTATTAACCACTGAAATAGGTGGAGTATTAAAATTAACATTTTGAGCAGGGGGTTCTTCAAAAACAATATTTTCATGTTTCTCTTCAGGTACAGGATTTGAAATAGTTACTTTAACTGTTTCTTGAACTTTTGGTGGAGCAACTGGTTGAACTACAACTGGAGTAGGATTAATTTTTGGTTCTTCAATTGGTTGTTGAACAGGAGGAAAAGATGGTTTGACTGGTTCTACTGGTTTTTCATTCATAGGTTGTGGTTTAGGGGGAAGTACAGGAGGAGTTTCAATTTTTGGTTGTTGAACAACTGGAGTTGGATTGTTTTGAACGACTGGGAAAGATGGTTTTGGTTCATTGGCTTTAATTTGAGAAGGAGCTTTAAGTAACTCTTCAAAATTAGATTCTCCAGGATGAAGTTCAGAAAGATATGTAATACGATCACTATATTCAACAACTTTATCTAATATTACAGAGTAACTTTCTGCATTCAAAGGGTCTTGATGAGCAATTTTTAAATATTCAATTGCATCTTTATATTTAGATATTGCTTCATAATCCATTTCAAGATTATCATAATTAATTGCTTCTTCGGCAACTGAAATTGCTTTTTCCAATGACATAACTAAGTGTTTTTGTAAGTTTCGTTTTATTTTTAAGTTCCAATTTTATTTTTATTCTTCATTCCTTTTTTATACTTTTGGAATGACAATTCTGTTCTTCTTTTTGTTTTTTAAAACATAATTATTAAAAAAAATTTTCAAAAAGATCTTTCATTTCATTGGATGACTCATTTCTTGTTTCATTGGTTGTGGGGATGCCTAAAAATGGTATTGATTTTTAGTTTTTTAGAAAAAATTAAAAGAACGGAATAATGGTTGAAAAAAGATCTTGAAATTTTCATTTCATGATCACACCAATCAGTGACCAACGTCATAATCAAAACCTCCCATTCAGGGATCAGAGCTCTACTTCGACCAAAGGACCTAAAACAAGAAGTGATGATTTAACAATAACGGAAAGAAGGGAAAAAGACAACAAAAACCAAGCAAATAAAAGTGTAATGGCTGCGCTTCAAACAGAAGGATTGATATTTTTGGCTGAGAAGGCTGAATTTATAGTTAATTATGGGTATTCTTCAAAAGTATTGAAAGGTTATGACCGTCGAAAAGAAATTGATTCAGTATCAAATGGTGGGGCCATTTTAATTTCTCGTAACAATATTTTGAGAAAGTTAAGGGATATTAGACCAACAGAGCAGAGAATTTTCAAAGATTGTTTAAGTTGGTTGGTATCTGAATCAGAAGAAGTTGAATTACCAGAATTATTAAAAGGTAAAGAAGATTTATTTGCATTGAAGAAGTCATTCCATTCTGGTCATAAGGCATTGGTTGATGAAGTTAACAATGCCTTTAAAAATGAAACAGCATTGCCCAAAGCACTATATGTGAATGAAATCATTAGACAATTCCATCAAATTGTTAGTAAAGAGATTGATTTTGTCTTTACTTTAACAATGTTATTTAAAAACGATAAAGAGATAAATGGAAGACTTAATTCAATGGCGGATACAGTGATTGATAACTTCCTTATTTATTTACTCAAGCAGAATAAATATACTGTCAATGTGAAGAAAGTTAGAGAGGGTTGTCGTGATAATGCTGTTTACAAGAACATCATTATCGATATTAAAAGTCCAAGTGGAGTTGAAGTGTTTAATGCTCAAACAAATAGAGATCGTTTTATTGCCCAACTCCAAGCAGAGGAAAAAAGTGTTGTTAGCTCTTCCGTTCTTTAATGAAACGAAATGAGTAAACTCTTTTTAATTTTGTTTTATTTTTTTTGAATCAAGGTTTCCAAAAAAATTTTGAGTTGGCGAGTTTTCTGTTGACGTGGTAATTAAAAAAAATTTTCAGCAAAAAATAAAATAAAATACCAAAAAAATGGATCAAATAATTTTTACTTTAATTTCTTGGTAGTGGAGTCTTTCAAACAACTTGGACTGCAACAAATCATTTGATATATTTGAAACTAGATAGTTTTTCATATGCGAAAATAAAGATTCAACCGAAGCCGAAGTAGGAACTGTAAGCAACATAGTTGAAATAATTGTATTCAATTTTGGAAACTCATTTCGAGGTATCAAATCAATAATATCCAATAAATTTAATTCTTTGGCAATTCCAATAACATCGTAAATTTTAAATTTAACTTTTTCTTCAGCTATCCTTTTTTCATACCTTTGTTTCATCACTCCATCATCCATTGCTTCCAATTTACTTTTTAAAAGTATTAATTCATTCACAATATTTGCTTCATATCTATTATTTAATTCATTAACACTTAGATTTTGTATGTAATTAGGAATACAATAAATATCATACAACATTTGAATTTTTGAGTTTTTAATAATGTAGGATTTGTCTTGTTGGGTTAATTGTAATGTATTTAAGTTATGACAATTTCGAAATTCCTTCATGTTAACCGACCTTTCTAAGCAAAGAAACCTTAAATCTAAATTAATTTTTAATTTCTTTAGGACAGATTTCGCTAACATATTTGAAACTTCTCGTTCATATTTCATTGATTCAATAGTAAATTCATTAAAACATGAATAGTCTTCTGT